>JZKD02S1989751.1:446663-463877 GCA_000966675.3 Picea glauca
TTGTCCCAAATCTCTTTAGTGGATTTACAATGTGCAACTTTGGTGAATACCGTTTCACTGAGACCATTCAAAAGTGCATTTGTGGCTTTGGAATTATTCTGACCGAGTTCCACTTGTTTGTCATTTGTTGGTGGAACTGTTGGTGTTGTGTATCCATCTACAATTGATTTCCAAATATCAAATCCTCGTGCCTGTATATATGTCTTCATCCTTTTGCTCCAAAAAGCACACTTTTGTCCATCAAGCTATGGTATTCCTTTTTTATACAAGTTGTTGCTCTGCATGGTCTACCTTTCAGTGGTTAAACTGCTTTATGAAGGAACCGACTCTGATACCAATAGTTGAATTACTAAGAGGGGGGGGGGGTGAATCAGCAATAGAGAAATTATAATCATTTTTAACCAAATAATCCAAGTGTTATATCAATGTATAATTATCATCCAATAATGAGAAATGCACAAATGAACAATCATACACATACACATTACACTAGTGTTTTACGTGGAAACCCAAAGCGAGAGAAAACCACATAGTTTTTTTTCTTATATGTCTTGAAGAATCACATTCATTGGAAGCACCAACTTCCTTTGTTTTCCAGCTGCAACTGGAAGGAGGCTCCAACCCCCTAGTTCCTCAGGCTACAACCTGAGGGAAGCTCCAACTCCCCAATTCTATGGCTACAACCAGAATGAGGCTACAACCCCCTATGTACTCCGACTACAACCGTAAGGTGGTTACAACCACCTATCCTTGCCCCGCCCAACCGTCCTGAAGTAGAAGTAGAATGATGAAACCATTGTCACACTATCACTGTGAGATATATCGTTGTAAACCTATACCAATAAAATTGAACCATGCATAAACCTGTACCTCAATCTGTAATCAACCTGTACCATACAAAAGTGCATCAACCATGTACAAACATGTACCAAACAACCTATAATCAACATGTACCATAAGCAAGTGCATCCAACCATGCACCAACCTGTACCAAACAACCTATAATCAACTTGTACCATAAAAAAGTGCATCCAACCATGTACCAAGTATGTACCAATCATGTGTCAACTACTCATTAACTATGACTCATTAATATGTACCAACAACATCAACCATACACCTCATGTATGTGCCAACTCATCAACTACTTGTCTCAACCATGTACCCAACATGTACCTTAACCAAAATCCCTCATCAATTTCATAATCCAAATATGATTTGTAACTCTGTAATAGACCTGGTGTATATGATCACATACCTACAAAATTTATTTAACTTTAACAACAAGAGACTAGAATTTTCATCAAACTTTTCTTTAGTCTCACATGAGTAGTTTTGGATTAGTCAACAACCCTAACTTGAAATAATCATAACTTTGTACCTGTAATGAATAAAGATCAGAAACTGATGCAAAATGTTTTTCAGTGTGTTTTATGCAATTCCTCCAGGTTTCACTACTTGAAACCTCTCAGAAAAGGAGTTATATAAAAAATGGCATACCTTGCTGAATTTTGGCTTATTCTAGAGAGTGACATTGTAGAGAATGCCCCACATAGAATATTTGTTGAATCGATTTGAAACTATTACAAAGAATACTATAGAATGTACTATAACCAACACATTTTGTCTTACTAAATTTGGATCGGTTATGAAAAATTTATGATGTTTTTACCTAAAACACCTGTTCTAGACTAGTTTCAGGGCTATCCACAAACCCTATTTTCCACGGAGTGTAACTCCAAAAATACAATGACCCCCAAGATGAATTTTTTTACCACAAATACTTGGATATGTTTCCTCAATGCCATAGAAATTTAACAGTCTGAATAATTCTAGAAAATAAGTTATTGCGAAAATGGTGAGATGACCTGTAAATAACATACCTTAGAAAACATCATCAAAATTTTTTATCCTTGACTTCTGGCCTTCTTTTCTTCACCTTCCCTCAGAAATTAGGATTAGATATTCTTTGGTTACCTCAAACACCTATAGATATTCAATATTATCAAGTGTGATTTAAAATGAGAGAGCGTTGCCTCTTATTTATACTCTCCAAGTAGCTTCCTTAAAAACATCTTCTAAGTCACTTTGCCCACATTCCTTATTTTAGGGTTAACCCACTTCTAATTTCTCCATTAAATTTATTATTTAAATANACCTGTACCATAAACAAGTGCATCCAACCATGTACCAAGTATGTACCAATCATGTGTCAACTACTCATCAACTATGACTCATCAATATGTACCAACAACATCAACTATACACCTCCTGTATGTGTCAACTCATCAACTACTTGTCTCAACCATGTACCCAACATGTACCTTAACCAAAATCCCTCATCAATTTCATAATCCAAATATAATTTGTAACTCTGTAATAGACCTGGTGTATATGATCACATACCTGCAAACTTTATTTAACTTTAACAACAAGAGACTAGAATTTTCATCAAACTTTTCTTTAGTCTCACATGACTAGTTTTGGATTAGTCAACAACCCTAACTTGAAATAATCATAACTTTGTACCTGTAATGAATAAAGATCAGAAACTGATGCACAATGTTTGTCAATGTGTTTTATGCAATTCCTCTAGGTTTCACTACTTGGAACCTCTCAGAAAAGGAGTTATATAAAAAATGGCATACCTTGCTAAATTTTGGCTTATTCTAGAGAGTGACCTTGTAGAGAATGCCCCATGCAGAATATTTGTTGAATCGATTTGAAAATATTACAAAGAATACTATATACTGTACTATAACCAACACATTTTTTCTTACTAAATTTGGATATGTTATGAATAATTTATGATGTTTTTACCCGAAACACCTGTTTTAGACTAGTTTCAGGGCTATCCACAAACCCTATTTTCCACGGAGTGTAACTCCAAAAATACAATGACCCCCAAGATGAATTTTTTACCACAAATAATTGGATATGTTTCCTCAATGTCATAGAAATTTAACGGTCTGAATAATTCTAGAAAATAAGTTATTGCGAAAATGGTGAGATGACCTGTAAATAACATACCTTAGAAAGCATCATCAAAAGAATTTATCCTTGAATTCTGGCCTTCTTTTCTTCACCTTCCCTCAGAAATTAGGATTAGATATTCTTTGGTTACCTCAAAAACCTATAGATATTCAATATTCTCAAGTTTTATTTAAAATGAGAGAGCGTTGCCTCTTATTTATACTCTCCAAGTAGCTTCCTTAAAAACATCTTCTAAGTCACTTTGCCCACATTCCTTATTTTAGGGTCAACCCACTTCTAATTTCTCCATTAAATTTATTATTTAAATAATTTATTTTGTATTCACTTTGAACTATAGTACACTCATCATTTCACTTTATTATTTACCTTCTAAAATCTCTTAAACCACTTTGACTACTTTGACTTTTTTGGGCTTCTAGATGGCATATGAGGGTTCTCCAACTTCGTAAGGCCATAACTCTAAAATCGTGAGGAGTTATGTGACGTTCCACATACCACCAGAAATGGAATGACATGTACTATCCATGCAGAATAGTATTACCTTAAAATATAACAAAATTCATACCATTATCCATCAAACAAACTTGGGTCCTCCAACTTCTCATGGCCATCACTCTTTAATCGTGAGGATTTATGTGACATTCCACATACCACAAAAAATGGAATGAAAATAACTATCCATATAGGATAGTTTCACTGAAAAATTCACTGACCTTCATCTCATTATTCCACAAATAATCATGGGTTCTCTAACCATAGTTATAAGATAACTCAATCTGCAAAGTGTCTTCCCATGAGGGATTTCACCATAAGGGGACCACTTTGGAGTTCATCCATTTGTACTTATTATCAACCACGACAAGACAATAATGATTCATCTTTACATCAAACAAACTTGGGTCCATTACCCAAACCTTTATGCCACTGGGCTTTCTTCAAGGGTTGACATCAATGACAACCAACCTTAATCAACACTTTTTCTTATAGGTCTTTAAGAATTACATTCATTGGAAGCACAAAATTCCTTTTATTTCCAGCTGCAACTGGAAGGAGGCTCCAACCCTCTAGTTTCTCACGCTACATCCTGAGGGAAGCTCTAACTCCCCAATTTTATGGCACAACCAGATGGAGGCTACAACCCCCTATGTTCTTTGGCTACAATCGGAAGGTGGCTACAACCACCCTTTGTTGCCCCATCCAACCGCCATGAAATAAAAGTAGAATGATGGAACCATTGTCACACTATCACTGTGAGATATACTATTGTAAACCTGTACCAATCAATCTGTAATCAACCTGTACCATAAACAAGTGCATCAACCATGTACCAACATGTACCAAAAAACCTGTAATCATCATGTACCATAAAAAAGTGCATCAACCATGCACCAACATGTACCTTAATCTGTACCATTAACGAGTGCATCAACCATGCACCAAATATGTACCATTCCTGCATCAAATACACATAAACTATGACTCATCAAGATGTACCAACATCATCAACTATACACTTCATGTATGTGTCAACTCATCGACTACTTGTCTCAATCATGTACCCAACATGTACCTCAACCATATACCAAATACATATACCAATATAATCATCACAATTTCTTTAGAAATACATCACACTATCCATAACCAAACACCATAAATCATTACATCAAACCATGCACCAAACCTATAAAAATAACTTGTCAGAATAATCTATCAAAACAATTTATCAAAACAACCTGTAATCAACATGTACCATAAACAAGTGCATCAACCATGCACCAACCTGTACCTCAACCTGTACCATCAATGAGTGCATCAAACATGCACCAAATATGTACCAATCATTCATAAAATACACATAAACTATGACTTATCAAGATGTACCAATATCATCAACTATACACTTCATGTATGTGCCAACTTATCAACTACTTGTCTCAACCATGTACCTCAACCAAAATCCCTAATCAATTTCATCATCCAAATCTGATTTGTAACTCTATAATAGAACTGATGTATATTATCACATACATGCAAACCTTCCTTAACTTTAACAACAAGAGACTAGCATTTTCATCAAATTTTACTTTAGTCTCACATGACTAGTTTCTGATTAGTCAACAACGCTAACATTCAATAATCATAACTATGTACCTATAATGAATAAAGATATGAAAATAGTACAAAATGTTCTTCAGTGTCTTTTATGCAATTCCTTCAGATTTCACCACTTGGAACCTCTTATAAAATGAGTTATAGAAAAAATGGAATACCTTGTTGAATTCTGGCTTATTCTAGAGAGTGAACTTGTATAAAGTGCCCCACACGAAATATGTTTTTTGTATCTAAAAAATGGTACAAAAAATACTAAAGACTGTACTCTAACCAATACATTTGTTCTTACTGAATTTGGATCTATTATGAAGAAGTTATGACGTTTTTACCCAAAACACATGTTTTAGACTAGTTTCAGGACTAGCCACAAACCCTATTTTCCACGCAGTGTAACTCCAAAAATACAACGACCCACAAAATGAATTTTTTTATCAAAGCTACTTGGATATGTTTCCTCGATAGCCTCCCAACTTCGCGGTCTGAATCATTCTAGAAAAAAAATTATTTCGAAAATGGTGAGATGACCTGTAAATAACATACCTTAGAAAGCATCATCAAAAGAATTTATCCTTCCTTGAATTTCGATCTTATTTACTTCACCTTCCCTCTGAAATTCAGCTTACATATCCTTTGGTTAACTTAGTCACTTGTAGATATTCAATATTCTCAAGTGTGATTTTAATGAGAGACATTTTCCTCGTATTTATACTTTTATGTAGCTTCCTCAAGGGATTACCTTTTAATTATCTAAACCCACTTTCCTTATTTTAGGGCTAACCCACTTCTAACCACTTAGTAATTTCTCCATTAAATTTATTATTTAAATAATTTATTTTATATCCACTTTGACTTATAGTACACTCATTACTTCACTTTATTATTTACCTTCTGAAATCTCTTAAAACACTTTCCTTATTTTAGGGCTAATTCACTTCTAACCACTTGTCCACTTAGTAATTTCTCCATTAACCTTATTATTTAAATAATTTATTTTGTATCCACTTTGAATTATAGTACACTCATCACTTCACTTTATTATTTAAATAATTTCTTCTTTGCAACCACTTTGACTACTTTGACCTTTTGGGGCTTCTAGATGACTCGTGAGGGTTCTCCAACTTAACTTCACATGGACATAACTCTCTAACCGTGAGGAGTTATGTAACATTCCACATAACACTGGAAATGGCATGACATGTACTATCCATCTAGAATAGTCTTACCTTCAAATATATTAAAACTCATACCATTATACATCAAACAGACTTGGTTCCATTACTCAAACCTTTGTGCTACCGGAATTTGCTACCAGACTTTCTTCAAGGGTTGACATCAATGAAAATTAACCCAAATCATAAAAAATCTCCTCCTTTGGAATTGATGGAAACACTCTAATGAAATAATGAATTCATATCACTCAAGATCCACTTGTGACCATTGCTCCCCCTAGAACCATGCCTATGTGCTCTTTCTCCGAGCATTTACCTTTGCATCTGATAAATATCTCCCCCTTTGTCATCAATGGAAAATGTATCTTTCCATCCGAGGTTTCTCCCCCTGACTGAATTGTCCTTGGGGATACTCCCCCTGATTGAACTCTTCCTGAAATTGATCTCCCAACTGGAATTGTCCTCTTTATGGTGCTTCCTCGTGTAAACCTAAGACATATAAGATAAGCATTAAAAGAATTCATTTTGGAGTAGAAATTACTCTGATTCTGTGGAGAAGATACTCAAACGCTTCCCATGGAAGCGGTTTTGTAAAGATGTTTGACACTTGTTCTTTTATGCCACATATTCAACTCTATTGTTCTTCTCTGCAACCTATTCCCATATAAAGTGATACTTGATTGAAATGTACTTCATCTTGGAGTGCATCACCGGGTTCTTTAAGATACCGATGTCGCTTGTATTATCACAATAGATTAGAATGGAATCATCATACTCAACCTGTATATCTGTCAAAGTTTGTTTCATCCATAGAATATGTGTACAATATCATGTTGCTGCAATATACTCTGCTTCGGTTGTAGATAAATATACTGATGATTGTTTCTTGCTTAGCCATGACACTAAACACTCACCCAAGTACAATGTTGTTCCACTGATGCTTCGTTGGTCATCAATGCAACCTTCCCAATCTACATCTGTGTACGCAATAAGTGATATATCCTTTCCTTTTGTATATCATAATCCAAACTCTCTTGTTCCTTTGAGATATCTGGAAATCCTCTTCACTGCTAAGACATGTGATTCCTTTGGTGATACTTGAAATCATGTCACTTGTCCAACTTTCTGCATTACATTTGGTCTGGATGTTGTCACATATAGTAAGCCACCAATCATTGACCTGTATTGCCTTTGGTTTGTAGACTTTGAATCATCATATTTGCTCAACTTGCAATTGGTTTGCATCAAAGTGGTAACTGGTTTTCAATATTCCATTCTGAACCTCTTTAGCATTTCTCTGATATACTTAGTTTGAGAAATAAAAATTCCTTGGTTTCTTTGATGTATATGAAGACCCGGAAAGAAGGATAGTTCTCCAAGTAATGACATTTCAAATTCATTCTGCATATCCTTTGCAAATTTCTAGCTTAACCTGTCATCAATACTTCCAAAAATAATATCATCAATATAAACTTCAATTAATAAAATATCATATTGAGTTACCTTGATGTAGAGGTTGTTGTCTACACTTCATTTTCTGAACCCTGCATGTTGTAGATATTTATCTAGTCTAGAGTACCATTCTCTAGGAACCAATTGTTCAAGATAGACTTCTTCTTCAAGTTCCTCATTCATAAAAGTTGATTTCACATCCATATCTGTCCATACTGTTCAAGACTCTGCTACACAACTATCCATAATTTTGACTCATATGTCACTGTACTATCATGAAGTACTACTACAATTGATTAATCTATCATATTGTATTTATGCTAGCTGAATGCACTGAATCTGTCTACTCAAATTCTGCAAGCTACTCGAAGGATGGTTCTCTGGTCTATCTCAACTACCGCATAGACTCCTCCTATCTATTATTCATATTATCTAGGAGTCTCTAAGTCAGATGGCTTAGAATAATTCCTTCTCTGAAGTGTATTCATCATCATCTTCATTAGTAGATTCATCATCTCTCTGAGCTCTAAATTATTTATTTTTGTCTGTGGATTCATCTTTCACTACAATGCCTGAAAGTACAATCTCTTGAACCTGTTCCTTATTTACCTGTCCTTCTTTTCTTTCATTTATTTTCCAAATCTTTCTGTATCTAACATCTTTCATTTTCTCTGTAGAATATTCTTCATCTCGTTTTTATTTCCAATATTGCGATCTCTGGGACCTGGTCTTTGTTCACCTATTCTTCGTGTTTTGAACAACCATTGTCAACATACCAACCATGCTTCTTCTTCTTAGCTTTTAGAGTGAGTGTGCATTCTTCATTTCTATATTGATTCTTCTTTCTTATCCATGTTCTCTTTTGAGGCTTATGTTTGTGACTGTTGTTTTTATGTTGTGGTTCTCTAGGAGGGACTGTCATTTTACAATATTTGGCCATGTGTACAAATTTATTGCACTTGTAGCATTCCACTTCAGTGTTCAATGATTCAAACCTATTGTAGCTTCTTCTCTATGTTTCACTAGGCCTTCTTGGATAACCATTTATGTTCCTGCTATTAACTCTGCAATTTACAACTTTATGTCCAAAATTATTGCATGCATAACATAAACCCAAAAAGATAGTTTCATACCTTGGAGTTGAGGATCTTATGAAAGGAGTTACTCTTATGAATCCTTCTTCTTCCTATTAGCGATTATTTTTGTCTTAGGCGCAAAATCACCCAGGTCTGCAGGTTGCTCAAGAAGTGCCCAAGTGCAGCATGGGAGATTCCCTGTTTTTTCGGTAGCAAGGCAAGCGAGCGAGCAAAATAGCGTTGGCAGCATCCAAGATCTATTTACAAAGCAGATCGACGGTCATTAGGTTTTCGGAGCTACTGAGTTGCCTGAGGTTTAGCGCAAGAGAGGGAGCACCAATAGTTCAAATCAGATTTGGGTCGTCCGATCCAAACGGGACAGGTGGCAGTCTGTCAGCGTATCGGGTATCGGGAGTTGGGAAGCTCTCCATCCATTACACTTGAAAGTGTCGATCAATGAAACTACAAAGCTCCTTTCGAACTAAGCCCAGGATCTCAGCACCAGGTCATATCAAGCGAGCGGGTGAAGGGGGGACAACCCCTTTATAATAGAAAATACTATCTGGGCCGTCCATCTGAAGGACGCGTGACACGCATCCATGTCATGTCGGCATTCGGGAGTTCGAGCGGTAAGCATTCCTCTCCATTTTACATTTCGAAACCCCGAACCCCGATAGTGCCGAAAGCGCCGAAACTCAGGCCCACAGTATTACCGGGTTAGTTCAGAGTCGTCAAATTAGTGGGGAACACATGGCGACCGTTAGGCCCTCCCGACATTTCGCCCGTCGCGACTTTAAAGGAGAAAAATCCTAATTCTTTCTCATCCACGAACCCCGAAACGCCAAAAGCACTCTGACAGAGAGGCCAAAGGCGCCTAATTAAGATTCAAGAGAGGGGGTGCTGTGTTCTCCAAGCACTGATTCAATGTGATCTAAATCCTGATGCCAACTTGAGGATAAACAAAGAAGAGATAAGGTGGTTGAAGCCTCGCTTCACTCATTAATTACAGGGTATGGATGTCCTGGCTGAAGGTCCACCTGAGACGGTCCTCCGTACTGATTCTTTCCATGGAAGCCGCGCCGAGTCTCCAACTCGCCAGGGAAGCCTGCACATGCCAAATCAACATTTAAGGGCTCAACTACTCCCCTGGCGCGAGCCATGAAGAATTAAGGTAGCGTATGACAGTAGAATGCAGGCCAGATGTGATTGAGGAGACGCCTCTGCTGGGAAAAATAGGGAAGAACATATGTAGGCATTTTGGCCATTTTTTGTATCTATCAATGGTAGAGCAGAGCTCCCGATTGTAAAGTTTTAGCACAGACTCTAGTTCTCTAGTTATGCAGCTGCATATGAGATTTCTTTCTTTATGACAGACAATCTTTCTTACTTCGTCTAATTTTCGTCTCATGCTAAGAGAGTTCGTGAATGAATGATTCGTGTGGATCATTGCAATTATGTCATGATAAAGGATTTATTTATGCATTATTGTATTCTCTGGTTTTCTGTGTTTGAGAGCAAGACGATCTTGTGTTTGGATGCCTTCTTCTACAGTTTGTTAAAAACCTGATGTTTACTACAGACCTTCGCATCTTCCTGATATAAGTCTTCCCCCTACTCACCCTTACTACACCTCACTGTCTGAAGTTCATGCAAGACCTCACCTGCCCATGCATTCTTGGCCTAGTTTCGGAGTTAGAGCTACATCGTCTTGAGTTAACCTCCATTTGATCACCTCATTAAACAAAACATGACATTAAACTGATGGGCATCGGGCTCTACTCCTGCTGCAATCCAGGAGTGACTTTTGACGCTTACATTTCTGGCGCCATTGTCGGGGACGAAGTTGAAGATTTTCCCTGGGCAGAACGACATTGAGCCTCTGATTCTGAAGGTGCATCAGACATCAGAGCCCTTAAATATTGCTACTGTGCACCTGGCAACTCCACTGTGGCGAATCCATTGTTTCCACATCACTGTTTCAGCTGTGACTACTGTTAGCACACCTGAAAGCTGACCCTAAGGAGCTTTCTCGAGAAGGTTTCAACAATTTCTTTCTCAGTCTGAGAAGCTTCCTGGGGTAACGACAAAGTTAAGATCTAGCCTTTGATGGTGAACAAGGACCAGACATATTTGAAGCTGCGCATATTTCACCTAGCGACTCCGTGATTCGAGGATCGATTGGTGACTCCACTGTTTTGATATGGAGAAAATTATGGCTCAAAGGTTTGCTTTCTGTGACTTTTCCCAGATAGTTGGATTTCCTAATGCACTTCCTGATAGAGACCAATGGGAAGATTTCCTCCCTGAATTTCATGCAACAAGTTGGGAGGAACCAACTGAGCATTTACTGGACTTCCATGAGGCTATTCACCGACACAATATCATGCATGAGGATGTCTAGATTAATCTCTTCAGGTATTCATTGAAGGGAGATGCTCTTGAATGGTGTCAGTCTCTTCCCGCTGCAAGCATACGCTCTTTAACATGTTATCATACAACTTTCAATTCATTTTGTAAAGACTACTATCCAGCTGATTGCTTGTTTGAAAACTATTGTGAGGAGTTTTCTTCGCTTCATGAAGCCTCTGTTGGCCCTGAATACCATGTCCATGATAAAGCCTTTACTGTGGAGGAAAGCATTTTCCATGAAAAAATAGAGGTGTTGAATGATATTAATTGTGTTAGCCCTAGAACGGAAGCATCTGACATTATTTCAGATGCACCTGCTCTTTTAGATGTTCATAACGATCAACATGCCTCTTGTGAAAATTATGAGTTTATAGAGCAGATGTGGTCTATAGTAGATGGCTTACCTGGGCATCAGGTGGAAGCAGATGTTCCTGGAAGCTCTGCTCATGATGACGAAGACCCTCTCTTTTTAAAAGAGGGGTTAGTTGTGGAAGAGGTTTCTTCTCTTTTCCCCCAGGGGGTTTCTCACGATATATTTTTATCTGGGATTAAAGAGAAAAGGATTATGTATGAGCAACCAGAAGCAGTAGGTCCCGCTGTCCCTGAAACGAAAATTTTTGACGGGATCATTGTTCTGCAGGAGGATCATATCAATGAAGGACAACCCCTTTTTGATATATATTATAGCGATGATGAGAAACAAGATTATCCTACTTTTGATCAATATAGAGATACTGAAGAGCCAATCAGCAAACAGAACCACCCCATGGTCCCTATCTATGATGAATACGAATCGGACCTGGGGGAGACCGAACCAGAGGAGCAGAATATTTCTTGTCCAGAGCCAGTCAGCGAGCAACCACCGCCTGAGAGAAGCGAGCCTACGTCATTTGTCCACCATCAACCTGTGCTTATCAGAGATATTCAGCCACAGGTGAAAAGCTGTGTAGTAGAGGAAGGTGTCTGTCGCCCATTTTCTGGAATTTTCCACTCATTCTATGACCCTGTCTGCAAGTACATTGAGTGGAATTTCCCCTATGCCTTGGAGCCGCCCTATTTCATCTCAACTCTAGCCTGTAAGGAGGAGTTGAAGAGTGTAACCACTCTGCTATCACGGTTACACCATCCGCTGATGATCATCGACAAAAGGAAGGAGATTCTATCCAGGAAGCTGCTTGAATGGCTATGGTGGAAGTTTTCTTTCACCTAGCCCATGTAAAGTGTTTTATTAGCTTAGGACTGTACATAAATAATCTCCTGTAAGCATGAACATTTAGTTTGTTTTGTTTTTATTTTTCGGCCTTTATTTTCAGTAGCGAGATGTTTTGAGCCTGACTCCATAGCCCAACAACAAGGCACTGAAGCTGCAGAATGAGTTCTTAGAGCATCACAGGGACGAATCTATCCCCCATGGAGCCTAATGTTAGTGATTATTTTTGTCTTAGACACAAAAGCACCCAGGTCTGTAGGTTGCTCAGGAAGTGCCCAAGCGCAGCACGGGAGATTCCCTGTTTTTCCGGTAGCAAGGCAAGCGAGCGGAAAAAATAGCGTTGGCAACATCCAAGATATATTTACAAAGGAGATCGAAGGTCATCGGGTTTTCAGAGCTACCGAGTTGCCTGAGGTTTAGCACAAGAGAGGGAGCACCAATATTTCAAATCAGATTTGGGTCGTCCGATCCAACCGGGACAGGTGGCAGCCTGTCGACGTATCAGGTATTGAGAGTCAGGAAGCTCTCCGTCCATTGCACTTGAAAGTGCCGATCAATGAAACTCCAAAGCTCCTTTCGAACTAAGCCCAGGATCTCAACACCAGGTCATATCAAGTGAGCGGGTGAAGGGGGGACATCCCCTTTATAATAGAAAATACTATCTGGGCCGTCCATCTAAAGGACGCGTGACACGCATCCACGTCATGTCGGCATTCGAGAGTTCGAGCGGTAAGAATTCCTTGCCATTTTAAATTTCGAAACCCCGAACCCCGATAGCATCAAAACTCGGTCCCACAGTATTACTGGGTTAGTTCAGAGCCATCAAATCAGTGGGGAACACGTGGCGACCGTTAGGCCCTCCCGACATTTCTCCCATCGTGACTTTAAAGGAGAAAAATCCTAATCCTTTCTCATCCACGAACCCCGAAACACCAAAAGCAATCTGATAGAGAGGCCAAAGGCACCTAATTAAGATTCAAGAGAGGGGGCGTTGTGTTCTCCAGGCACTGATTCGATGTGATCTAAATCCTGATGCCATCTTGAGGATAAACGAAGAAGAGATAAGGTGGTTGAAGCCTCGCTTCACTCATTAATTACAGGGTATGGACGTCCCGGCTGAAGGTCCACCTGAGATGGTCCTCCATACTGATTCTTTCCATGGAAGCCGCGCCGAGTCTCCAACTCGCCAGGGAAGCCTGCACACGCCAATTCAACATTTAAGGGCTCAAATACCCCCCTGGTGTGAGCCATGAAGAATTAAGGTAGCGTATGACAGTAGAATGCAGGCCAGATGTGATTGAGGAGATGCCTCTACTGGGAAAAATGGGGAAGAGCATATGTAGGCATTTTGGCCATTTTTTGTATCTATCGATGGTAGAGAAGAGCTCCCGATTGTAAAGTTTTAGCACAGACTCTAGTGCTCTGGTTATGCAGCTGCATATGAGATTTCTTGCTTTATGACAGACAGTCTTTCTTACTTCGTCTAATTTTCGTCTCATGCTAAGAGAGTTCGTGAATGAATGATTCGTGCGGATCATTGAGATTATGTCATGATAAAGGATTTATTTATGCATTATTGTATTCTCTGGTTTTCTGTGTTTGAGCGCAAGAAGATCTTGTGTTTGGATGCCTTATTCTACAGTCTGTTAGAAACTTGATGTTTACTACAGACCTTTGCATCTCCCTGATATAAGTCTTCCCCCTACTCACTCTTACTACACCTCACTATCTGAAGTTCATGCAATACCTCACCTGCCCATGCATTCTTGGCCTAGTTTCGAAGTTAGAGCTACATCGTCTTGAGTTAACCTCCATTTGATCACCTCATTAAACAAAACGTGACATTAAACTGATGGGCCTCGGGCTCTGCTCCTGCTGCAATCCAGGAGTGACTTCTGATGATAACACTTCCTAAGGCCTATTTGTTTATGTCAGTCGTTCATTCTGAAATCTAAATCTTCTTGGTGGAGGAGTGTCCTTGTAATCTTCCTTGTAGGTCTTCCTATTCCCTTTGATTGTTTCTGCATAACTTTTTCAATATGTTTCACATTCTGTTGCTTTGGATCTTGATCCATTTTATGTCTAATTGTATACAAGTCCAGACTTGTCATCATTAGGCCTTTGACTATTGATAATGTCATCCAAAACTTTTGAGTCGTTCTACATATTTTTCTTTTGAAGATATTTTCTCAATGTGACAATCTCTGCTTCCAAACTTCCAATGATATTGTCTCTTTATTCTAATTGTTCTTTGAGTGCTTCTTAAATTCTTTTATATTATTCTATTTGAACCTCCATTTCCATGATGATTTTCTCTAGTTCTTGAGTGTCTTCCTTCTTGTCTAGTTGATCTGAAAAGATCTTTTAATGACCGTGGTTGAGTTATTATTTGCATGTGTTAATTAACCATTTATGAAGCTGAACCAAAAAGGATGAATTTAATGAAGAAGAATAGAAGCCATAAAAAAATATATAGATCTGAACTGAAGCAATAACAACAACAAACCATAACAAGAGAAGTGATAACGGAGTTCAGCACAAAATTGCCTACGTCTTCGGGCCTTTGTCTCAGTGGGGGAGGCTTCTTTATTAATTATTCAATGATTTAAAATTACAAAAAAATTACATCAAATGGATCTCATAATAGTCTCACCGTGTTCTTCTCGACCTCAAAATCCAACACAACTGACAGCACTGAAAAATACTGAGTGTAGCTCCCGAAAATGGCCCACAAAGGTCTCCTTCTCAACAACTTCCCTGCATAAAAATGGATTTGACTTGGATTTGCTTCAGCATAATTATGCTCTGAATATCCTCCATGGCCTCAAACAAGCCTGATTTTTATAAATCTGAAGTTGGTTATCCTTCCCCAACTTCCTCCCAAAATCTGGGCTCAAAAAGAGGCCAATATCTCCCAATAATGGCCAAATCTTCCATTAACAGGCATAAAAATCAAATAAAAACCCCCAAAACCATATAATAAAACCCACTCTATAAAAAAATTCAAAAATACACAAAGTATCCCAAAGGGACTGGGCGCATGCGCAAGCATAGGGTCATGTGTTGCCATATGGCCAAGCGCCAACCCTTTGGGCTGTGCACTGGCCCTCTAGAGGAACTGGCTCTTGGTCTTGGGGTGCTCTACATGGGATCTAGTCCTATCTCCTAGCACATGAAGTGGAGCACCCAACCCTTTACCTTATGGTCCCATGTTTGGTAATTCCATAGGTTGGGGCTTATCCCCAGCCCCTTCTTCCCCCACATACATTACATTACACTTTAATTAAAATAATAGTGGGTTGCATATACATAAGAATCATTGTAGCGCATTGGCAATTGGGGATTTTGTGAAAGCACTTAGCTCATTGGGAGAGGTCGCCAGTTCGATTCCTGCTACTCCACAATAATTTTTTCAATCAACCTAATGTCCAACCAATGGGTTCCATGTGGCAGCCCATGTCTGGGCCACGTGGCATCCCACCATTTGTTGTCCTCCGATGCCACGTGTCAACATGTTATTGGTCCATGTCACTGTCCAATCACCTTGTTGTCGTGCTGCCACATGTCACTATGCTTACATCAACATGGTGATTTCATGCTGATGTCAGCATTGACTTTTTGCCAGTTTAACCTGTTGACTTTTTAACTGTTTGGAAAAACGATCAGAGTGTGATAACTCTCGCATACAACATCCATTTGATAAAGTAAATATATGGTCAAAATCAGTGCGACGAGCCGGTTGCAATGGAATTGGTTTCATCTAATTCCAAGAAATTTCATTTTTGAGCCTTTTTTGGACCTAGGAAGCCTCTTGGATCTGATTCTGGATCACTAGTTCTGCTTGTAGTTTTTTTTTTCCCCTCTTTTCTATTCTTATAACTTCTATGGTAGTCAAAAATTCTTCTCGGTAGTCAACTTCTGCCTCTTCATATTCTTCTTCGGTGTCTTATTTATTAGTCTTCTACTTCCATGAATAGAACTCTTTCTGTCTCACTGTCACTGACTTCATCTTCATTTGATGAGGAGATGTCTTCTTTGGTGCATAATATTTTCTTGAAAACTTTCTTTGTGGTTCCTTTTCCTTTATATGTTTTTTTTCTATTTGAGTAATCTTCATCATTCCCCTTATTTTTCTCATGAGGACATTTGTTAGAAAAATGACCAATACCATTACAATTAAAACAAATCAATGCAATCTTACCTTTATATCTGGCGTTGGTTCCCTTGTTCAATATCTTGACAAAATTGGTCATTTCTTCATCATCTTCCGATATGTCACTGTTGCTGCTATGTTCTTTTTATTTTTGCTTTCCCTTTTTCTTTGACCTTTTGGATGCTTTGAAATTTGCTTCTCTTATATCTGGATTTTCCTGTTCATTTCTCATTTCATATGTTATGAAGATTCCATGTAGTTCGTCCATGCTTATTGAGTCTAGATATGTTCTTTCTTCTAGTGTTGATATCTTAGGATCAAATCTCATAGGAAGAGATCTTAATACCTTTCGAACAATTACAGTTTCTTTAATTTCTTCTCCCAATATTATGATTGCATTTACTATTTCATCGACTCGTAAGAAGTAAGCTGCAATATTCTCATCTTCCTTCATCTTTAGTTGTTCAAACTGACCTCTATAAGTTTGAAGCT
Source organism: Picea glauca (assembly GCA_000966675.3). Classification (NCBI taxonomy): domain Eukaryota; kingdom Viridiplantae; phylum Streptophyta; class Pinopsida; order Pinales; family Pinaceae; genus Picea; species Picea glauca. The sequence goes on from JZKD02S1989751.1 coordinate 463,734, forward strand.
TTGTTTCTTTGACTTTTGAATCTCCTTCATAAATATTTTGAAGTTTGTCCCAAATCTATTTAGTGGATTTACAATGCATAACTTTGGTGTATACTGATTCACCAAGACCATTCAGAATTGCATCTGTGGCTTTGGAATTATTTT
>JZKD02S1989751.1:505303-518787 GCA_000966675.3 Picea glauca
TAGCATTATTTTTCAACAACAAAAAAGTAGTTAGTAGATTAGTCTAATTTAAAGTTATAAATAGTTAGTATAGGTCTTAGAGTAGATGGTTTAAGAGTTGTTTCAATCAATCAATCACTTGCAAGGTATGAACTAGTGACTTTTAGGGTAAATGGAGTCAATATTGAAGCGAAATTTCTTAGAGGGAAAACACAAATGATAATAGGTGAGATAAAGGAATAGGGAGGATGGTTGAGGTGTTAGTAACCTAAGGCCTCAAAATCCAAAACCCTAGAAGGAAAAGGTACTAGGAAGTAGGTAACCCTAGGCCCTAGTGATTTCCTTCTTATTTAGGGAAAGCTTGAAATAAAATATGAAATCTTAATGAAGAAATAATACTAGAGTTCTACAAAGGTAGGGCCCTAGTATATACTTCAAGGGAGGGGTCTTATAGCAAAATCAAGTAGGTGAAGAGTTATTAAGAAAAGGAAAACAACATGTGGTTTTCTCCTAGGGTTTCACACTAGCAATTTCATAATCTTATAAATGAACAAGTAAATACACCATAACCATTCAAAATAAAGAAGGATTTCATATTCCTACTTACTTAATCAAGAATAATCTAGCCACAAACCCTAGTTGAAGACTTTCCACCATGAAAATTCAAAAATACACCAAGATGAGCTTCCTCCAAGAGTTGTGCACCACTTATTTAAGCCAATAAGCCTTAAAAGAGGATGAATTTCAGACCTCACACTTGTGTGAGTGAAATATGATGAACAAATGAGAGTCTTAACTCTCTATTTATATAGTACATGTGACCTTTAATTACATTTTAGGTCAAAAATGCCGAATGGTATGTTTACATCAAAAATCCAGTTTTGCATAAAATTAACAATTAAAACCCTAATTTTGTCTTTTAGGGATGATGTCATGCCCCTCCTAGGGTGACGTTAGGCACCCTCATGGAACACCAGGCCTCCAAAGTGAAACTTTAGGCATCAAAAGGCCTCAGAAGCTACCACGTGCCAACCAAGCCGTCCTCATGCTAAAACCCTAACTGCATGATGTCAAGGCTCCATATGATGACATCATGGGACTTCAAGGGCCAACGTCATGGTGGTAGGGAAAGACCACCCTAGGCCCAGGCCTGCCAAAGTGTCTCTAGTGGAACTTCCTCCCTTTGCCCCTGGTTGGGGTCACAACATCCATCTGGTGGTATTTTAGCCACATGGAGGTCTGAACTAATCATCTCCCCATATGTACCTGTCTGTCGAGCATGGTCCTGCAGCAAAAAAAGTATGCCCTCCATGGGCTCATAAGTCATAGGGATCATAGAAATTTCAATCACGTCTAATAATAAAGGTACCCAAACATGTGCATCAAACCCCCCTTTACTGATCTGAAAATGGAATGAATTTGTTTCCAATAGATATTTAAAATGAAGAAGACTTATCTATTTAAATCACAAGTGTATTAAAGGTATGTGTTTGGGTAATTGGATCAATGATTTTTACTTAAGCATGAGAAACATATTAGACAGATAAAAACCATCAATAATGAACACATAACACAAGAAATGATAAAGGAGTCCACCCCTCTCTTGGGCTACATATCATGGTCCAACTTCCCTTGGATCATTTTTATGATTCTTAAAAAGTCCTATTAAAGTTCTCAAAATACAAAATATATGGCTCCAATGGTTTCAGAATGTCCAAAAACCCCTAACTGGTCTTTTTCGACATCTAGTTTGGCCAAAAAATGAAGAAGTTACACCTCCTGGAAGTTTTCCTCTTTAATCTTGTTGTACCTGCTCACCAAAATGCACCTGTGAATGACCAACTTGGCTCCCACAACGTTCCTGGGCCTAAAATCTAGCACACATGTGCACTCGACAAAACAATGCAAACTGTCAAACAATTAGCAAGTTTAGCTCCTTTTTGGGCTGAGGTGTAGGTCGCATGGGGGGCATGTGGCCACGTCCCAACGCCTAATCCAACCACCATTGCAAATAAATGTTATGGTGTTGACAAGTGGCTAGGTATGTGGTGCCATATGTCTGTTGGCTAGTTTCGGTTGCAAACCCCGTGGCATGGTTGTATGGTAAACCATATAACCTAGGTCTAAAACTTATGAGTGATCTGTCTGCATGCCAAAACAAAGGTCATATGGAATAGTGGTAAGAAATGGGGGCTTAAACCATTCCACAGTACGGCTACACCATTCCAAAATCTACGCCAAACTAAAACCATGTAACAAACTCCCACGCACCAACATGGTTTTTATGCAATGGGCATAAGCGATATAACCGGGGGCTACACCATTCCTCACGGTCCACGCCAAACTCTCGCGCGCCAACACATATAAGTGTGTAAATAGACTGCGGGATAAAAATTTGCAATGGTCATGCCAAGTGTTAAATGGTGTGGACATGTGGCAAGGTTACATGGTATGCACCAGGGGATGGGGCCTAGCCCCAACCCTTTACTCCACCATCTGACCGTTGATTCAAATTCAAATGAATTTTAACAGCTATAAGGGTAAAAACCACCATGAGGGTGGGTTGGTATCCCAACCCTGCCAAGTCACTCCCCCATGCCCGGAGGTCATGGATTTGGCTCCTGTGGAGTCATAAAATTTTACCTTGCAAAACAATAGAGGGGTGCCACATGACAACCCATGACTGGGCCACGTGGCACCATACCACTTGTCAAAAATAATGACACATGTCATCACTTAATTTACCCACGTCTACCAATGCATCACTGCCATGTGACCTGCCACATGTCACCAACGAAAAGTTCCACTCAACTGCCAATGCATCACTACCACATCACTTGTACGGCCGTATAGACTGTACATTCAACTGTCACGTTAGCATTGTATGGACTGCACAGTCAACAAAATTTTGCATGTTTGGAAAAATGAACAGAACGTGATATATTGCTAATACGACGTCCGTTTGAGCTCATTCAAGTTGCATTGGGTTTGTAACAATGAGGCTTACAAACATGTTCATTTTGAAGCGATTCTGAGCACTTTGAGTTTTGAGCAAAATTTGATCCCCTGGATCACACCTCCCCATTGGGAATCTTTTGGACCTCCAAAAGACTACTTTTAGTCAATTTGTAGATGAGGGTATAGTTCCATCACCCTTACAATCTCAATCCATCCATCCTTGCTTGGATTGGTGCCTTTGAGACCAATACGAAACTTGTCATGCCTTGCTGTGTACTTGGCTTGGCTCTTTCTCAACTGTTCTTGAATGGTTGCTGCACAAACTGAATTGGTTCAATGAACTTCTTGGCCTAGTTATAAGCAGGTTGAAAGTAGTGTAGATTCTCATCCCAAAAGTTTGGATTCTTTCTTTGAAATCTAGCCACCATCTTTCCCATACCAAAATTTCCAGCAACAAGAGAAGAATGTGCTTCCCTTATCATGTTGACTCTTTCACCCTGTGAAAAGCATAGCTTGCCAAGATACGAAATTTTACCATGCACATAGGAATCCAACTCCTCAACTTGGTTAGTACAACATAAATTTGCATAAGCATTCTTTCCATCAACATCTAAATCATACCGTTCCAAATAGCTCTTATGCATGATAGGATCATGCTTAAAAATAACTAAAGCACTAACAATAGGCCTAGTAAGCATATCAACAACTTTATCATAAAAGTATTTCTTGTACCTTATCACCAAGTGGAAAACATAGATTGTCAAGGCATGCAATGGAGCTTGCTTTGATATCAAAGATTTCTTCCATATGTCTCCTTCAATAATCATATCCGTAGTCTTGTTCAAGGCTCTGAAATCTACCCACATACGCCATATACATTCTTTCTTTGGTACCAAACCAATTGGTGACCTGCATGGAGAAGTGCTTGGTTTGATGACCCCTTTGTCAAGAAACTCTTGGACTTGTTTTCTATTTTCAACATTCTCCATGTATGACATCCTGCACATGTCAATGTTTGGAAGAGGAACTCCTTGCTGTAATGGAATTTCTTGTTGCATACCCCTTTTAGGAGGAAATCCCCTTGGTTCCTAGAACATCTCAAAATTTTCGTTAACAACCTCATACAAATCAGATTGTAACTTTGCATCACATCCTTTGAAAACTTCTTCTTCATCATTCTCTTTGGGTTTAATCATCAAAAGTACAAGATTCTTACTAGCATTGACTAGTCTCTTCATTTGTCCAACATTTGTAAGTGACAAATTAATCTTCTTTGTATGTGATCTAACAATGTACTTAATTCCATTTTTAAACAAATGATACTTTTTCTCATGACGATGAAAAATGTCTCTCCTATCATATAAGTATGGGCTTCCAAACACAATACCACAAATTTCCAATGGAATAACATCAAGCTCTACCTCATCTATATAGTTTGCAGTGATGGAAAATCTGAGTTTAGACCTTCTTGTCACATGCAATTTGGCATTGCCACATATCCAACCTAAAGGGTATGGTTTAGGATGAGGAGTAGTTTCCAAATCTAGTTTCTTGACAATGTCTTCAGAAATAAGGTTTTCTTGTGATCCCGTATCAAAAAGAGTATCTATCTTGGTATGTTTTGAAATTACCCTTATGTGGAAGAGCTCTATCCTTTCTTTTTCATGTTGAGTTTCATTGATGGCAGAATTTGAAGAACTAGTGCTTGCAATAGAATTCTTACCTTGTAAACCCATGGTTGTGATTTTTGTTTCATCTTTTGAATAAGATCCTAAGTCTTGTTGTACAGTTGCAACAATGTTTGGTTTCTCTTTGTTGTTGAAATTTTTGGGTCTGTTTTCAGGATGAAGTTTCCAACAATGGTCTTCATCATGGACATCCTTTGAAAAACGTTTACAAGAGAGTTTCTCCCTCTCTTTCTTGACTGAAGCATTTTTATTTCCATTTACTTCAAACTTCCTCTTTCCCTTGTCTCCATTAAAAAACTTCTTGCTTACCTCTTGAGGTTCATTCCTTCCTCTTGCCTCTAAATGAGTAGCCTGCACACATACTTCATCTATATTTGAAGGGTTAAACATAAGTATTGTATGTCTCAAGTAGCTATGAAAACCTCCAATGTATTTGAGCAAAGTATCTTGTGAAGACAAATCTACACCGAAAACCAAACCTCTTCTCCTAAATTCTTGAGTGAATCTTTGCACATCTTCCCCTTTAGCTTGCCTAAAGTTTTTCCGATCCATAATATCTTTTTGCATGTATGCTAATGGATAAAATTGCCTTTTAATTGCAACAATAAAATCATTCCAAGAGGATAAAACTTTACCATGTTTCTTCATGTCCTCTTGAGTTTTGGCTTCCCACCAAATGAGTGTTGCACTGTCCAATCTTAAAGAAGCAAGTTGAATATTAGTTTCATCATCTGTGATTCTTTGTATCCTACAATACACTTCAATCTGACAAATCCAGTTATCTAATTTCTCAGCATTTACCTCTCCATTGTACATTGGAAATTCAAACTTAATATCAAGCTTAAGAAAAGGAGTTTGTAAGGGAGTTTTACCATTCTCTTTTGTATAATTTGGAGGTGGTTGTGAAATGGTTGAAGAGGTGGAAGATGGAGGTGAAGGAGGTGGAGAATCACCACTCCCTCAATTTCCCTTTGGAGTTTTATCACCACTGTCTCCATTTCCCTTTGGAGGGTTGGATATTTCACCTTGGAATCTTGCATTTCTTTCTTCAAACAAAACTTTGACCATCTCAATCATGTCATAGAAAGCCTTTCTTAATTTTTCCTCCTCTGAAGGAAGAGTTCCATGACTCTTCTCATGAGCCATACTTGGTGAAAATCTCCTTGAAACTTGAGGTGATTTGATATTTCTCCTTCTTTACAGTTGAGAAATTGGATCTACAAGTTGACCTTCTCCTCTTGTGAGCTTCAACCTTGTAAGCATCAGTAAAACAAAAAAAAATTGCAAACAATCAAGCCTTCAAAAACTAAATCTCTGATACCAAATGATCTAAAAATGGAATGAATTTGTTTCCAATAGATATTTAAAATGAAGAAGACTTATCTATTTAAATTGCAAGTGTATTAAAGTTATGTATTTGGGTATTTGGATCAAGTTACTAACACATAAAATCAATGAGTTTTACTTAAGCATGGGCAACATATCGGATAGATAAAAACCATCAATAATGAACACATAACACAACAAATGATAAAGGAGTTCACCCCTCTCTTGGGCTACATCGCCTGGTCTATATTCCCTTGGATCATTTTCATTATGCTTAAAAAGTGATCATACAATGCTCATAATACAAAATAGATGGCTCCAATGGCTTCAAAATGTCCGAAAACCTCTAGCTGGTATTTTTCGGCACTTGGATTTTGCCAAAAAATGAAGAAGTTACACCTCCTGGAAGTTTTCCTCTTCAAGATTGCTATACCTACTTGCCAAAACGCACCTGTGAATGACCAACCTAGCTCTTGCGACATTCTTGGGCCTAAAACCCAACACACATGTGCACTCCACAAAATGGGGCAAACTGTCGAACAATTAGCGAGTTTAGTGCCCCTTTGTGCAAGGTGTAGGTCGCATGGGGGCCATGTGGCCATGTCCCAATGCCTAATCCGACCCCCGTTGCAAAGAAATGTTGTGGTGTTCACAAGTGGCTGGGCGCATGGTGCCATATTCCTGTTGGTTGGTGTCAGTTGCAAACCTCACGGCATGGTTGTATGGCAAACCATATAACCGAGGTCTAAAACTTATGGAGTGATCCGTCTGCGCGCCAAAACAAAGGTCATATGGAATAGTGGTAAGAATCAGGGGATTAAACCATTCCACAATCCAACTACACCATTCCACAATCCACACAAAACTAAAACCATGTAACAAACTCCCATGCACCAACATAGTGTTTATGCAATGGGCATATGCGATATAATTGGGGGCTACACCATTCCTCACAATTCGGGCCAAACTCCCACACACCAACACATATAAGCATGTAAATAGACCGCGGGCTAATAGTTTGCAATGGTCGCACCAAGTTTTAAATGGTGTGGACATGTGACAAGGTTACATGGTATGCATTGGGGCCTAAGGCCTAGCCCCAACCCTTTACTCTTCCATCCAACCACTGATTCAAATTCAAATAAATTTTAACAGTTATAAGGGTAAGAACCACTGTGAGGGTGGGCTAGTAGCTTGGCCTTGCTAAGTCACTCCCCCACACCCGGAGGTCGCGGGTTCGACTCCCGTGGAGTCATAAAATTTTACCCTAGAAACCAATAGAGGGGTGCCACGTGACACCATATCACTTGCTAGAAATAATGACACGTGTCATCACTGAATTCGTCCACGTTTTCCAACACATCACTACCATGTCACCTACCATGTGTCACCAATGGACTGTTCCACTCAACTGCCAACACATCACTGCAACATCACCTGTACAGGCGTAAAGAATGTATGGTCAACTGCCACATCAACACTGTACAGACTTCACAGTCAACAAAATTTTGCATGTTTGGAAAAATGAACAGAATGCGATATATTTCTCATATGACATTTTTTTTAGCTCCTTCAAGTTGTATTGTGTTCATAATGACGAGGCCTACACACATGTCCGTTTTGAAGTGATTCCGAGCACTTTGATTTTTGAGCAAAATTTGATCCCCTGGATCATTTACCTTGACAAATGCTCAAAGACGTTATGCAGTTTAACACACCATGTTTGGAGAGGGTTTCAGGATTTCCTATTGGGATAATCCTCCTTGGGTTTGAGGTATTTCCAGGTGAATAACAATCTAGGTCATGTAGATTTATGAGATGGTGTAGGGAATGTTTAGGCAAGGGGTGCAATGATAACAGAGAAATGCAATTCTTACCTATGGGTGCCTCTGTAGAGGGTGAGTTGCAAATTTTCATGGATTCCATTGTTTCCTATCCCATTCAATTCCTTTTTACTCTTTGTATTATTTATTTTTCTTACAAGAGAATTGTTGGAGGACACTGCCCTGGCATGGTGACTAGTGGTGACAACATTACCCACAAGTAGTTCATGGAGATGAGAAGGTTGGCTCATGATGAGACCCCCTTTCTCTTAGATATTCCACCAAGAGCCACTACCCTGGCTTGGTGAATATATGAATAGTAGTGTCATACCGCTACATGCCCATGGACCTAATAGGCCAGCTAATGATGAGATCTCCTATCCACCAACTAGGCCTTGAGTTTTATTTTATTTTACGGGTCCCCTTTTCTTGTTGAGAAAACTTTTATTTCTTTCTATGGAATCCCTAGGTGAAGCATCTCAATGTTTCATCTTGTATTTTAAGTTTTTCCAACTACTTTTTCCCTTTGGGCCTTTATCCCCTTCTTCCCACAAGGCAAGGTACAACCCTTACTAGCTTGGAAAGCCCAATGCCTGAACCAATGTAGGGGATAAATGAGAGGGATAATGGTGAAAAGTGGTAAGTATGGAAGGAATGGACGATGACCTTTCACATACCCACCCAGTGGAAAGTTATACCCAAGGGAACCAAATTACTAGGGTACTCTTCATCCCCCTAGGTATGGACAAGTTAAAGGGAATAATTTCCAAGAAAACTTCATGAAACAAAAGAGAATTCAATGAACATATTCAAATGTTTTGATAATCAGAGTGACACATACCATGATACTCAGACTCATTACCTCATGGAGCAAGACCCACTGCTACTTCAGAACCAGGCCGATGGGATGGATGTTGCTGCTACTGATAGATAGGAGGCGCTGAAGAAAGGATGGGCCCTCCAGGGCCAAGTTCAAGTCAATATGGCTCTCAACACGCCATGTCTAGGACATGTGGGCCTCAAGACATAATATCCTTATTTATCCCTAGGATAAGGGATACTAGAACTATTCACATTGAAAATGTGGGTTTACTTACTGTATGAAATTGTTCGTGCTTTACCCGTGGAAAGGGATATTGTTTGGGAAGTTCTCAGGCATACCTTGCCTCTGGTTTTATTTTGGTGATTCCTCTATATCCGATAGAAATGTTATCACTTCTCACATCCTATGAGTTATTTGGAAACTCTTCCTGTCATTTAATTGTGTGGCTCACATGGTTATCGTGTTTGTGCCCTTGTATCATCTCTATAAATATAAATGTGGAATTTTGAGGTGGTGTTAAGATTTTCAGGCTCCTTTTGGATAAACCCTCAAACCTAGTCAAGTTGTCTCCGTGTATCGCATCACTGTTGATAATTGTATATCAAACCCTGTATTTGGAAAATAGTGTGGAGGTGGCCAATCCAGAATTTAATAAAGGCATTGTTCGTGCTCAATTTTAGTCATGGGTCTTGTTGTTGTGCGAAGTTAAAAAAAATGTTGAGCCACTTATTTTTGTAATACAATCTGTCATGTGGATATAATTAGGGTGATGGAAGCATTGCCAAACAATTGTTTAAGGGATACAACCTACTGTGCGTTCGATTTTATATGAAAGGAATACTTCTGTAGATGAATTATATATGCGTTGAATGAATTTTGCGAACTAGAATGAAAGGGAATTTTGGAAGCATTGCTATTTGAAGTTTCAATTTTGAACTGTGTTATACACATGGAACCCTTCTGTGGCCACTTCTTGGAACCTTTTAGTGAGTTGAAATGTATGGGTGTTGATATCATGGACCACAGTCTGTTCTTTCCTCGATTGTTGATTGTGATTATTGCGATTATTTTGATCATGTGTCTCCTCTAATATGTTGTGCACAAGTTGTGTTATTATTGTCGAATGTTTATTGGGAAATAAAGTATGAAATGATTACTGTGAAATGAAATTTCTAAATGCAAATGAGCATCCTTAAAGTGAAACCCCAGTTCTGTATTTTTGGAAACAATCTTGAATTTCAATTTTGAAACAACAAGGGTTTTGAATTTTAATTGACATTGAAGATGACATTGTTTGATATATTAGAACAATATCCATGGGAGTCCTTTAAATTATACCATTTTACACAAAATACACTCCTCTCATTATCCTAATTACATTTTTTCACTCCATGTTCTATTGTTACTCATTTTTAAGGAAAAGTCTATGTGAAAATGAAGAAAAATTGAAGTGGCAATAATTAATGATTGCTATTCTGAGATATGTTTAGATACACAATTGATTGTTTTTGTTGATTTCTTGAAAAATAATCATAAATATTTCCCCTTCCATGATACCACCTTATGCTAAATACAATCCCTCCATACTCTCAAGGACCCTATCAATTCCCTGTTCGTGTGGCAATTAATAAATGACATTTTTATGGATGGATTGGATGCGTCACGTAGTAAAGAATAGAGCCAAATATTGATTTATTTAAGTGGAGTTTCATGTATGGGTTATTAATAAATTTTCATGACTGATTAAATATTGCTACAGGATGAGTTTTTTTCAGCAGGGGAAGTAATGGCCAAAATAATAGAGGTAGAGGTAACTGATAGTGAGGCTATAGAAGGACTCAATTTTCTATTCACTTCTATGTCGATCCACAAGAGCTAAACCAGTTGTTTCAAGATAGGTTTTTCAATTTGGTTGTCCATGGTATATAATGATAATAATAATAATAATAATAATAATAATCTATTTTTAAGGTCACGACCAAGCCAGACACCAAATTGGTGCATGAGACCTCCTCCATCCCTGACTTAACCAACCCCCATTTCAACCTCCACAAAATTTTCCCAGTATTCATGTTCCTCCACATGTGTCAATGCAACCCAAAGTCCCCGCTAATGACAATTGGAAATTCATTTTCCACCAGCCTGTCTCTCACCACCATGGTTGGCCCACTGTGTCATTGCCTTTGCAACCACCAATTAATCCTAATGCTCAAATTGCTCATGATGTTTCTCCAGTACATTCCTCACATGCCAACAAAAGATTAAAAACAGATATCCCACAACCTATGCAAGAAAAAGGAAAAGAAACGCCCTTCCCCTCCAGTCCATCCACAAAGTCTTCTAAATCTGTGTCTTCAAGTCTCCACTTAAAAGATGATTGCTCCCATGTGATCAACGAAATACAACACCAAGGGTCTAACCAACCAAGGGATACCTCATAAAATTCAAGAGGAGATAGTAGTGAGAAGATGAAATATGCCTCACACAACGACAAATATGGATTTTAAATGTTTTTATGATATTCAATGATGAAGACAGTGTTTAATGATTTTGAACATATTTTAGACAAGAAGTTTTATTTTGGATATTTTTGTGGATAAGATGGATATATTATTTTTTGATATATGGTCTTAAATTTTGTTGATATTTAAATATTCGACTTAAATGATATCCACGGGAGCTACAAGGGTGGTATATGATATAAATGATTAATTTTGTATTCTATATTTGATGATTGGCAAAGAGAATGATGTGAGTCACAAGGGGTCCCACCTATTTAGTTATTATTAATTAGACCCTTATTTATATATTATTATTAATTATTTCTTCCCAAACTAGTTAGTTGAGTTAATTTGAATTAACTAAAGAAAGTAGTTGAACTACCTCAACTTATTAAGAAATAATAAAGGTTCAATGAGAGGAAGAGACAAGGGGAGAATAGAAGGAGAAATACAATACCAAGGTTTGCTCTCTAGTTAGTGAGATAGCTTCAGTTTTCATTCATTCTTGAGTTACTTGAAAGACTAATCCTCTTGATGACAATAGGGTATTATTGAAGGAAGAAGGATTCAAAAACCGAATCATACCTTTCAACAACTTGTTTTAAATGTGTTTGATTTATCCTTGATAGTCTGTGTACTCTTGTTTGTTTATGAATTATTTTTCATAGATGATAAAGAATATCTTGTAGATTCAAGTGGCAACATTTTGTGGCAAGTTGATCCATATCATTAGTTTTAGTTTTATTTCACTTTCGGGGTAATTTTGTATGGTGTTCATCGAAGACTCCTAAATATGACTTTGGTCCTGATCCGAAAAGATCTTTTAAAGACTATGGTTGAGTTTTAAAGCATGATTTCATTAACCATTTGGGAAACTGATGAAAGAGGAAGAATTAATGATGAAAATGGAATCCATAATAACATATACAGATCTGGAAATAATCATAAAGAAACAACAAACCATAAACAACAAAGTTGATAATGGAGTTCGACAATCTCACCTACGTCTCCGGGCCTTTGTCTCAATGGGTGAGGCTTTCTTATTTCTGTTCAAAGATTCAAAAGTACATCATAGAAGTTCCAAATGGATTACAAGCTAATCTGGCTGTGTTCTTCTAGATCTCAAGAACCCATCAAAACTGACGTCACTGAAAATGGATGAACAAATCTCCCAGAAATGGCCCACAGAGTTTCTCTCCTCAATAGCTTCCCTGCATAAAAATGGATTTGGATTTTCAATTCTTCAACATTTTCTTGTTTTGAACCTCCTCCAGGATGCCAAGAACCTCTTCTTTAAATAGCCTTGAAGTGGGTAACAACCTCCCAACTTATCTTCAAGATCTAGCCTCAAAAAAGAGCTTTAGATCCTCCAAAAATGGAACAAATCCCTTCAAACAGGCTTAAAATCCATTAAAATATTTATTTTAAAGTTACAAAACCCAAATTTGAACATATATAGGCTGCAACCCCTTTTCTCCAGGCCCCTGAGCATATGGAACACTACCATATGTCCTTTGGCTAAGTTGGCGCGCTAGCCGCTCTGGAATAGGCCCTTGGTTTTCATGTGCATGGCCACATGGTCACAGGCTTATGCTCCACGTGCCCAACTGTTAGACCCCCGATAATGTTAGCACCTGGTTACGTGCCCTAGTCGGTGGGCTAGCCTAGATGACCAACGCTAACCCCACACCTCACACCAATGGTAGAGCGAATGGTCATGTGCCATGGGCATATGGTAAAGGTTGTATGTAGCATCGGGGCTAACCCTCCATAGCAATCCACACCAATGTATCAGAGGTCCAGGTCACGTGGTTAGTGGTTGTATGCAAGAGTGTTGGGGCTGGGGTTAGGCCCCAACCCTTTAATCCAACCATATTACATAGTTGTAAGTTTAAATAATTTATTTAAACTATAGTAAATTAGACATACCATGGGAAGGCTAGTAGCCCGACCCTGCCAAGTCGCTCGCCGCCCAGACCGGAGGTCACAGGTTCGACTCCCATGGAGTCCAAACATTTTTCCAAATAGTCAAACCAATGGAGGGGTGCGACGTGGTAGCCCAAGACTGGCCCACGTGGCACCATAATACTTGCCCACTAACTGCCACGTGTCCAAATGTAATATTTTAGATATAAAAAGTATGCAAACCATAAATAAAATTCTAGAAATGGTAGATAGCAACGATATAACCAGAACAACACCACAATAACACTGAAATGATATCAAAATAACACTAGAAAGATCATTTTGATTCTGAGAGCAATGTTCACGGGCCTCTTCGAGGGGGAAACCTCTAGTCGAGCAGAGCTCTATTAAAATAGTATCCAATCTAGGGTTCTCATACCCTCGACTCCTATTTATACTAAATATGTCTATCAAAAGAACC
>JZKD02S1989751.1:525745-536051 GCA_000966675.3 Picea glauca
CTGGGCTGGAGATTTGGATCGTAGGAGATATACAAGCGGGTATGTGTTTAACCTGTTTGGAGGAGCAATAAGTTGGATGAGCAAAAGACAGGTTGTAGTGGCACTTTCAACTACAAAATCTAAATACATGGAAGCCACTCATGCAAGTAGGGAAGCAATATGGTTACAAAGATTTTGTTCAGATATTGGGTTGGTACAACAAGTTGTAAGGATAGAGTGTGACAGTTAGAGTGGAATTTTTCTGGCGAAGAACCCTGCTTATCATTCAAAGACAAAGCACATTGATATTCAATATCACTTTGTGAGAGACATGATTGAAGAAAAGAAAGTATCACCGATGAAGGTGGACACTTTGAAGAATGTTGTAGTCTCATTAACAAAATCTATGAGCACTGAGAAGTTCTCTTGGTGTAGAGGATCCATGGGCATTGCTGCCCTAGTTTTTTGACTATGTAACCCTGTAACCCCCTGTATGCAAAGAAAACAACAAGTGGGAGAATGTTTGGTATGTGTTATATTCTTTGCACGAGTATTAGTGTCACGTATTTATTCTACCTTGGGAAACATGCCATGTATTTAGGTGGTTTTTTTGACACATGGTTTTTTCCGATGGTTTTCTATTTCCGGTTAAGGAATTAGGGTTTTGGACTAATCCAGGTCATTGGGTTAGGGTTTTGGATGCCGCTGGCTCCTATATGTATTTTGTATTTTAAACATTGTAACACAATGAATGAATATATAATATGTTGGTTTTCCTAGTTTGGGTTTCCAGGGGAAAAATCTCTGTGTAATGTTTGTATTTTCCATTGTATCTTTTTGTTCTTTTCTGAATATCTGTTTGTAGTAGATATTGTACAAGGTTAGGATTTACAACTCAGACAAAAGGGGAGTTTCAACATCCTCTTCCAAAATATCCTTCGAGATGGACATAAAAATATTTTGTTCCCTACACCTGTGGCCTGAAAAATATTTGTCATCACAATTAGAACAAAAGCCTTTGAGTTGGAATTCAAACATTTCATCCCTGGTCAATTTTTGGATCTTTAGTGGAACAGAGGGGGTAGTGGGATTTACTGGTTTAGTGCGAGGAATAAAGGAGGGTTTCCAGTTTTGAGAAGATACAACCTGTTGTGCTTATTTATCTCTTTTAGTAGCCTCCACCCAACTCTGAGGCTGATCCATGAGGACATGGGCATGAATATCATCCTTGAGGCCATTGATAAAACATTCTCGGAAAAAGGCATCAGACATGCCCTCTGTTCGAAAATCTAGGCACTCAAAAAAATATATAAAGTCTTCCACTGTTCCAGATTGTTTCAACTTTGTCAAACGACCTAAATGGTTGGTGTCAGTTTCAAAGCGTTCATAAAGCTCTGCCACAAAGTGTGTCCAAGCAATATACCCTTGACGGGAAGTTTTTCTCCAATGCCACAATTGCCAACGTTCTTGATCTAGATGGAGAACACCATACCAAAGTTTGGCCAAGTCATCTGTAATGCCGTATAAAGAGAAATAATGTTCCATTTGGGTTACCCAACCAGTGGGATCCGAGCCATCAAATTTGGTCACATCCACCCGCGGAAGGCGTAGGTCACGCTGAAAGTGATGGTGCTGAAAATTATGGGAATGAGAGGAAGTTTTAGCTTCAGTATGTGGAGGTGGGTCAGATAAAGGGTTATCTATAGGGATATGTAGCTTGGTGTAGATCATTGAAATGATAGATTTAAGTTGGGTAGTCATGTCTTGTTTGAGTTCCTTGATTGAGGCGACGATGGAGGACTGTATGTTTGTATTGAGGGTGGCAACATTGGCACTGAGTTGTTTCACTTCTTGTTGGGTCTCTTTGAAATTAGATTGCAAGGTATTGAAGTGAGCTTCCAAATCTTGGCTATGGGTATGAGCCATGATGACGAGGGAACCGAATGGGGCGGGTGGGGTCAAATTTTTTGCGGAAGATATAAATCCAATGGGATAGATCTCAAATAATGGTGCAAAAATTTCTAGTTTTTTTTTTTTTACACCTGTAGAGTCATACTCCAGTATGAAGAATACTGTAGTGATGAAATTCCCAAATGCTTAACCAAGAATAAATGTGTAGTGATTTGGCAACCCAAACACAGTTGAGCGACAATAGCTCTTGTCTGTTTTATTTTTTTTGTTTCCATCCCCAAGGGTTAGGTATTCAAGGGTTCTACAGACAAGGGTTTTCCCATTGCTATAGCTCTCTGATATACATGTGGGGTCCAACAGTAGTACTTGACCCAATATCTCAGGGCACCAACTAAGGAGGCTAGACTGTGCCCTTAGCCTTACTACCCGACTACCCAGGTACTAGAGAGTATCTTCCCGAGTGCTTTTCTCGGTGGCACTGTAGCAGTCACGCGACTGATCGGTTTATCTAAAGAGAGCTTCAGGAAATCTAGGCCGATCCGTACACATGTGTTGTCTGATGCGCTACCACTCGAAGGGGTACCAACAGGGGTTACAAGGGTGGCCAACATATGTGCACTTAAGTACCATTTTTATTTCTTTCATGTATGAACCCCTCAACCGTAGGTTTATGCGCATAGCAACAGATATCTATGGCTTAAAGATGCCAGAATATATCTCTACCCTGAAAAAAAATTAACCCACAATTTCTGCCGAGGAAAGTGCTTTGATACCACTTGTAATATTCCAGATATTAAAAGTATGCATAAAAGAAATAAAATGCTAGAAATGGAAGATAAACAATGATATAACCAGAACAACACCAGAATAACACTGAAATGATATCAAAATAACACCAGAAAGAGCACTTTGATTTTGAGAGCAATGTTCACGAGCCTCTTAGAGGGGGAAACCTCCAGTCGAGCAAAGCTCTATTACAATAATATCCAAGATAGGGTTATCATACCCTCGATTCCTATTTGTACTAAATATGTCTATCAAAAGAACCATATAGATAAATATCCTTCTAGAAGAAGAAGCTTCTATTAGGTCTTCTTACATTCGACTTATTCTACTTTATTGCAAGGCCTTATTAATATTGACCTTTATTACATCCGAATATATTGTTCTACCTACATGAGGGTTAGGTCCCTAACACCAAATATGATTGGTCCATGCAACTGCCAATGTGTTTGCCCTGTCAGCATGCCACTGTACCTTCCATGTCATTGTACGTCTGTACGACCTATACAGTCAGCTACCACATCAACACTATTTGGACTATACAGTCATCATTGTTTTTGCCTGTTTGAAAAAATGAACAGACTGCAATATATTTTTCATACGGTATCCGTTTGAGCTCGTTCAAGTTTGCGTTGGGTTTTTATGGACGAGGCTTACACACATGTCCATTTTCAATCCATTCTGAGCACTTTGAGTGTTAGGCCTGCCTAGACCCATTTTGGTTCCTAGATCCATTCTGGATCATGCCTCCCTACTAAAGACCTTCCGGTCCTCCAAAAGGATACTAACCAGTCATCAAGTGTGGGATAGGCCATCCTACTTGTTCACTATCTTTAAAATTTGTCCTGTTCACCTGTCTCATCATGATCAATTTCAAAACAACCATGACACTGACAGCATATTGTTAGCCACTTGTACTATGTCACATCTTACTGAAGCCACTATCATCCATGTTGACAACATTACTAATTATAACATCATAAATATGACTGCAAATGAACTAATATGTTTTTAATAGTTGCACTACATTAGCTTATCTTGAAGCAAAGTATGATTGAACTTCCATTCTACTATCATCTCATGTTCTTGATTAAGATCAATTGCTTGATTTGGGACAATTATAGGTGTGTTTCTTGAATGAGCTACCTTCTTTAATTGTTCCATAGTTTGAATAGATTGATTTGCTTTTAAGTGATGAGCATGTACAACATATTCTTTGCCTTCTTTTATCAAGTGATATTGATTCGGTTCCCTGTAGAAGATTTCTTTGTGATCATACAAATAAGGATTTCCTAAGACCATTCCACATTCATTTAGTGGCACCACATCACATGTTACCTCATCCACAAACATAGATGAAATTGCAAATTTTAATGTGCATTTCTTTGTTATGTGCAATTTATGATTGTTTCTTATCCATTTAAGTGAGTAAGGTTTATGATGCATCTGAGTGTTTAATCCCAATTGTTTAACACTTCCTTTGAAATCAAGTTAGATTGAGATCCACTATATATTAATGTGTCGACCTTAGTATGCCTCATTATGACCCTTAAATGTAACAATTTACTTCTAGAATCAAATCCATCACCCATTTTACCCATCAAACGAACCGCTAAAGTTTTAGATTCATCACCCAAATCCGATCCCAAGTCTGTTGGTCGTGTTACTACTACAACTTTTTTCCTCCCTTTCCTTTCTTTGAACCACTTCGGTCTCTTCTCGGGATGCAATTTCCAATAATGGTCCTCATCATTTCCTTCTTTCTTGCAATGCTTTCAAGAGGGCTTCTCTTCCATTCATGCCACTGAATTTTCCTTCTTTCCATTCCACTTCCTTTTGTCCTCTTTTATCAAAGATGATTCCCCTGATACACCAACTTCTATTTTCCCTGCCTCAATGTATGTTTCTTGAACATAAACCTCATCAAGATTAGTAGGAACAAACATAAATACAGTGTTACGAATGTGTTCAAGTAAACCTCCTATATACTTCATAAGAGTTTCTTGGGTATGTAATGGAATATCCAACATTAATGCCATCTTACGAAATTCATCTGTGTATTCTTGCACTATTTGTCCCTTTCTTAGTTTGAGACCTTGCCATTCAATTAAAGCCTTCTCTTTATAACCCAAAGGATAAAATTTCTTTCTAAGTGCAAAAGAAAAATCTTTCCATGATTAAAATACATTACCCACTTGTTGCGTTCCATTTTTCAACTTGCTTTGCCATGAGATGAGTGATGTGCCTGCAAGTCGAAGCGATACCAATTTGATTTGAGTTGCCTCATCCTTGATTTGTTGCACACTACAACAAACTTCCATCTGTCTGACCCAGTTATCAATTGTGTTTTCATTGACTTCACCATCATACATGGGTAATTCAAACTTCACATCAAACTTAAGTAAAGGCATATCATGTTTATGTTTATGGTAATGTTTTCTTGAGATAGATTTGGAACTTGTACTTGAAGAAGAAGAAGAAATTGATGGAGAAGAAGGAGGTGAAGGAGGAGGTTTAGGAGGATCCTCTCCTTCTTCAGTTTTGTCCTTTGAAGATTCACCTAGAATCGACCTCTTCTGATCCAATTAATCATCATATAAAACCTTCATCATCTCCGACATGGTGAAGAAGTTCTTTCAAAACTCTATCTCGTCATGAGAAAGTCCCTCTTTCGATGCCATCTTATCACTTTGAGAAGTTCTATTTCTCGATCCAATCTGAGTATTCTCTTAAACAAGCTCGCCTCCACCACGATTCAACTTTTCCCTGGTAATCATGCAAACTCAAAAACCAATCCTCAACCTGCTCTAATGCCACTTGATCTGAAAAGATCTTTTAAAGACTATGGTTGAGTTTTAAAAGATGAGTTCATTAACCATTTAGGAAACTGCTGAAAGAGGAAGAATTAATGGTGAAACATGGAATCCATAATAACATATATAGATATGAAAATAATCATAATAAACAACAAACCATAAACAACAAAGTTGATAACAGAGTTCAACAATCTTGCCTACGTCTCCAAGCCTTTGTCTTAGTGGGTGAGGCTTTCTTATTTCCATTAAAAGATTCAAAAGTACATCATAGAAGTGCCAAATGGATTACAAAATTTTCTGGTTGTGTTCTTCTAGATCTCAAGAACCCATCAAAACTGACGACACTGAAAATGGATGAATGAACCTCCCAGAAATGGCTCGCAAAGTTGCTCTCCTCAATAGCTTCCCTGCATAAAAATGGCTTTGGCTTTTCAATTCTTCAGAATTTTCCTATTCGGAACCTCCTCTAGGCTGCCAATAAACTCTAGTTTATATAGGCTTGAAGTGGGTAACAACCTCCCAACTTCTCCCCAAGATATGGCCTCAAAAAGAGCTCCAGATCCTCCAAAAATGGCCAAAATCCCCTCAAACATGCTTAAAATCCATTAAAATCCAAATATGACTAGTCCACGCAACTGCCAACATGTCTACCCTGTCATCATGCCACTATACCTGCCATGCCACTGTAGGACCATACAACCTATACAGTCAGTTGCCACGTTAGCACTGTACGGACTATACAATCATCATTTTTTTTTGCATGTTTTGAAAAATGAACATATCGTGATATCTTTGGCATATAGTGTCCATTTTATCCCTTTCAAGTTGCATTGGGTTAATATCGATGAGGTTTACACACACGTCTATTTTGAAGCCATTCTGAGCACTTTGATTTTTAGGCCTTCCTGGACCCATTTTGGTTCCTGGATCTATTCTGGATCAGGTCCATACCCTTGAAGGGATTTGTAAAAGAGAAATACAGTTTTGTATCTCAGAATGAAATAAAATAATATTATTGTTCTATCTCATACATGTATTTTCATGACTTGGTTATTCCTTTTGCTTTTGTCTCCATATTTACTTCAATGTAAAATTTGTATACATTCTCCTAGCTTTGTTTAAAAAAAAATTTACATTGTTACAAATATAAATCATAAATTCAACCTTGATCCTTTGTAATTAATACTTGTCGATTGAGTGAAATTTTTGAGGCTATAAAACCAGGGTGACATTCCCAACTATCTTTTCCTAGCTAGGAAAGATCTGAAAATGATTGAGTAAGGTATTCCATACCTTTTTTCTCAACATTTATTTGGCGACCATACTGGGGAGATTTTCCATATCTCTCTGGTTGATTGTATTCACGATTATCTTTGAATATTTTTTTATTTTTTTTAATACTCTTTGATTGATTTTTCTCATGAAAATACCTTCTACAAAGCAACCTAATATTGAACACGGTCTTAAAGACCATACTAGCATTGCCTTGACCTTATTCAATATTATCCTAGAAACTGCTAGTAATCGGGTTGAGCTTGAAATCTCTTGGGAAGTAGTTGAACAACATATAAGTATCCGTGAATGTTGGGAAGCTTGAAAAGGAAGCCTAGAAATAATTGGTAACCTCCCACATTTCTAGAAGAAGAAAAGGATTGTCCCCTAAAGCTACCCCTATCATTGAAATAGGAAGGAGGAAAGCCATTTTGTCGACCCAAGAAAGCATTGTAAGAAGGAATTTGTCTAATTCTTCTAGCTCACCTTTTCACCCTTTCCCATTACTTTCAAAATGGCATCTACAGGTGGTTCTAGTGGTACTGGAGGTGCTTCATCATCCCAACCTTCGGCCTCATCGGTAATTGTTAGTCTATATAGTCATCAAGTTCCAATCCAATCTGCTACCAAACCTGCTAAAGTTATAAAGAAATACAGGCTTTTACAGTTTGAGGAAGATGCTACGACCACCCCATGGAACACATCTTCTCCCTTGAATCTAGCACCCATTACTCATCTGTTACCCAAGTTTAAAGAGAATCTTCCTAATTTCTCAAGGAATAATATTGTTTCCACAAACAAACACCTAGTGGCATTTTATAATGCTTTTCATAATATTGGGGCTAACGATAACGATACATGCATGCGCTTATTTGTCAACTCCCTTGAAGGAAAAGTGAAAACTGAATTTTTTGATCTCCCTTCAAAACTCCTTTCCACTTGGAAAGAGTTGGTCTATTGGTTCAAGTCCACTTCTGGACAATCCAAGAGCCCAACCGAACAATTAAGGGAATATAACAACATTTCTTACAAAGATGGTGAGACTATTAAGTCCTTTAACCTCCGCTTCACCAAATTGTACAATCAAATCCTCGAACTAATCCACCCCCAAAATCAAGCTGCTTTCATGCATTACTATAATGCACTTCCCTCTCCTTATCATCATAGGATCGAAGAAACGGATATTTACAATCTTGTCTCCGTTCTCCACACTTTCCTGGAGTACGAAGAGAAACTTGAAAGAACATGTCTCCCTAAAGGAGACTCAATCAAACAAACATATATGTTTTCCCTCCTACAACTTGTGCAAGTTTTGAAAAATTAGATGATGGCCTATGAACAAAAGGGGAATGTTCCCTCACTTACTCCCGGGGAATCTTCTTCTTCCACAATGCCTTTTAGGAGCACAAATGAAAATATTTTTCATCCCAAGGCCATTATGTCTCACAATTGGTGTAACTTCTGCGAAGAAAATCATGAAGAAATTACTTGTGAAGTTAAGAACAGTGCCAGGGATAAAATATTTGGCAAGAATCCTGAAACCACTATCGTTGTTCTAGATTGGGCAGAACCGGAAGATGTTATTATAATAAATACTAGGAACAAATCTTATGTTCCTAAAGGGAAATATGATCCTCCTCACAATTCTTCCAGTCCATCCTCATCTTCACAAGGTACTAATGTACAAACTATCAAAATTCCTGAAAGTCAAGGAGTTCCTTCCCCTCTTCCCTCTTCCAAGTAGAACATCCTAAACCAATTGGATAATATCAAGGTCAATTCTACTCTTTTGGAAATAGTTTTTGTCCATGAATAACAAAATCATCTCAAGAATTTTATGGAGGGAAAATCCTCCACCATAGCCAATCTTTTTGAAGAGGAAAAATAAGAGGATCCTATTGTAAATAATATAGTTGTAAATAATTTTATACACCTTGTAAAGAACCCTCCTTTTTTTTTTTTTTGTAAAAATTATGGATAAGATATCCCATTGTTTCCTAATCGATGGCAGTTCGGGTCAAAGCGTAATGTCAAAAATCATCATGGGAGAGATAGTCTATAATAGTTTGCAACAATCAACTATAGCAGTCAACTATAGGTGAAAACAAAGATGTAACTTTAGTTCTGTGTGCACATCCTGAAATAAGGACAACCCTCAACATCCAAGTAATTGACATGCCAGTAAGAAACTATTCTATTATCTTAGAAAGAGACTGGAAATCCCTAACAGGTGGATATATTTCTCTTGATGTAACTCACTTATCCATTCCTCGGAATGGAAAGAATATTATAGTCCCAAGAGAAGGAAGAATTTCACCATACATAGAGAGCATTCCTCAACTGAATGTAAACTATGTTGAGGAAGACTTAGGGGTGTACTCTATCTTTGTTGATGAGGGTGACACTACTGTTAAGCCCTACTATTGGCTCATTACCCATTAATTGGGGCATATTATATTAGTAATGTTATTTTATTTATGTCATCTTTAGGCCATTAGTTGTAATTAAACCTCCTAGTCTCCTATATATACCAAGGAGACATTTTCATTTTGAATCATCTTGTACTTGGACATTTAAGTGGGGTAAAAGGAGGTTTCCCCCTAGAAGAGGATTATTATCTAAAATTGTCTCTTTTTCAAGGCATTGAGTACTTTTCCTGAGGTTTTTCTATGCTATATTGATATTTGGTTCTTAACATATGGTATCAGAGCTCAAGGTCTTGGGGTTTCGTTGCTACATATGAGACACCTTGGAATTTTCACTATAAATTTTTTTATACAATGTTTCAAAAGGAACGACTTGAAGTATATTTAGGAGACAGATCAAGGTACGTTGGGTTCAAAATTCATCTCCTGAGGCCTTATACTTTCGGAGATACATCCTGTACAAGATAGGGTTCTGGAATCATCCTGAACTGAGTCATTGAAAAATTTTCGCTATAAAAACTTTTCTGTAACGTTTCAGACCCATAACTCTAGAGGATATTTACAAAACTTAGTAAGGTATATGTGTTACAAAGTTTAGCTTCTGGGTCATCTTAAATTTGTAGATATACCCTGTGTAAGATAGGGTATCTGACTAGTCCTATTGACTAGTCTCAAGAAGGTGTTCCAAGTAAAACAATCATAACTTCTTCCTAGAGTATCCAAATTGAGTGGGACTGGTTTTATTAGATCATGGACAGTCTGTAGTATTTCTAGTGCAAGTTTCAAAATTTTATATCAATTATTGTGTGCGGGGCACACTATACAAGTGAGATCTCTTGGAAAGGCAAAAAATCAGCAAGTTGTGGGGAAGCTACCGTAAATTCCACTTGGTATATCCATTTTTGATCAGACCGGTGGCATTGCAGAGAATAAATATCAGAGAACTACATAAAATAAAGTTTCATACCCATAAGGGCCGAAACTTGGGAGATACAACAGAAAATATATTGTTTAGCAGAACCACCTCAAAATCAAGGTTCAAAAGTGATACTTGGCCAACATGCCACCAAAAAAGGGAACTTCTACACCAAATAAGCCTCCAGAAAATCCTACTTGGAC
>JZKD02S1989752.1:23532-45582 GCA_000966675.3 Picea glauca
CTACCCCCCCTAGACATAGACCTAGACCATGACCTAGACCTAGACTATGACCTAGACCATGACCTAGAACATGACATAGACCTAGACCATGACATAGACCATGACATAGAGATAGAGATAGATTTAGACGATGACTCAGATATTGACGTAGACCATGACCTAGACCACGACATAGAGCTATATCTAGATTTAGACGTTGACCTAGAGCTTGACAATGCCAAAAATAATGAAACCTATCATGACTTGTTGTTTTTCCTCTATTACTCATTATCTTTAACCCACACACAGATCTTGATTAATCCACTCAC
Source organism: Picea glauca (assembly GCA_000966675.3). Taxonomy (NCBI): domain Eukaryota; kingdom Viridiplantae; phylum Streptophyta; class Pinopsida; order Pinales; family Pinaceae; genus Picea; species Picea glauca. The sequence goes on from JZKD02S1989752.1 coordinate 23,841, forward strand.
ATAAAGAATATTAGTTTGTAGATTCATGAAATCAAATATCATACCTACTCTGCTATGCTCTACTAGCCTCAAGGAAATTCATATCGGCAAAGAAAACAAACTACAAAAGAAAAACTATAAATGAAATGAATGCAAATGATGTTATCTTTGCAACACATTTTCTGATATCCACCCCTTCCCAGAAAATATAGAATATAAACCTAATCATAATCTAATCTGATCTGACACTCCAAAGGGTGCACTACAATCTCACATCTTTCTACATCAAAAAATATTTTCAACTTGGGTGTACTACAATCTCATGATGTCTGGGCCTCCAAATGGTTCAGTGCAATCTCACTATCTCTCTACCTCCAAATGTTCCTTCCAATTTGGTGCATTGCAATCTCATAATCTCTAAGCCTCCAAATGGTCATAATGTCCATTTAAGTAGGTTCCATTCCTCCAAATATATTGTCACCAGACCCAGAGCTTGACGTAGACCATGACCTAGACCACCACATAGAACTAGATATAGATTTAGGTGTTGACCTAGATCATGACGTAGACCATGACGTAGACCCCCATAGCTCCATCTAATCCTAGGAATAACTTATACTTAATCCTTAACCCTATCTTCACTCAAGCTTTGAGTTCACTATGCATATACCTTGTGTACAACTCTTGCACCCACATCACCCACATCTTGGTTCTCTAACCATTGCTCTATCCTTGAAAAACATTTTAATCCTAACCCCTTAGGCATTAGTTTTCCCCATACCCATATACATATTTATTCATAAAGATGTTTGTTGTATATTAAATTCTATATCTGTTCCATTAAGAGCGCACATGTGCTCCTATGACTTGACTGCGTTGTAGTTGTTGGTCATTTATGCTCAACAGGAACATGTGCACATTCCTAGAATGCACACATGCTTTAGTGTGCATGCATTCTAGGAATGCACATGCATTCATGTTGGGAATTATTTCATGCCAAGAACACCCCACCTCATCTATCTCATGGTCGACAAAAATCTGCGACAACTTCAGACAAAAACAACCCGCAGAGACAAGTTTTACTTATTTTAGTGTTCTTGTTAGATTCATAGATACTTTTGTGCTATTTCCAGACCATTGCAAGAAAATTTGGAAGAAAACTTTGTCAAGTGAAATTTGAATTGTTGTTTGTATCTACTTGTGTCTTCTTGGAATTGGAAGACAAATTTGTCCAAGTGCAATTGGAATTGTTGTTTTTATCTTCTTGTGTCTTCTTGGAATTGGAATACAAATTTGTCCAAGTGCGATTGGAATTGTTGTTTTTATATTCTTGTGTCTTCTTGGAATTGGAAGACAAATTTGTCCAAGTGCAATTGGAATTGTTGTTTGTATCTTCTTGTGTCTTCCTTGAATTGGAAGACAATTTTTTCCAAGTGCAATTGGAATTGGAATTGGAATTATTAGATGTGTCTTCTTTTGTAATACAAAAAAAAAATTCTCCACTTGGTTGTGCCTTATTAAATAATACCATACCATACCATACCATACCATATCATTTCCAATGCATACCATACAAGGAAATGGCAAGGAAATTCATACCATACCAATGCATACATTTCCATTTCCAATGCATTCCATTTCCATTTCCATTGCCAATGCATACCATACCATAGCATACCATACAATGGAAAGGAAATGCATACCATACCATACCATGCCATACCATTGTCAATGCATACCATACAAGGAAATGGCAAGAAAACACATACCATACCAATGCATACCATTTCCATTGCCATTGACAATGCATACCATAGCATAGCATACCATTTTCAATGCATATCATACCATAGCATACCATTGTCAATGCATACCATACCATTTCCAATGCATACCATACCATTTCCGTTTCCATTGCCAATGCCAATGCATACCATACCATACCATAGCATTTCGAATACATACCATACAATGGAAAGGCAATGCATACCATTGTCAATGCATACCATACCATACCATACCATTGTTAATGCATACCATGCAAGAAAATGGAAAGGCAATGCATACCATATCATTGTTAATACATACCATGCAAGGAAATGGCAAGGCAATTCATACCATACCATAGTATACCATTTCCAATGCATACTATACCATTTCCAATGAATACCATACCATTTCCATTTCCATTTCCAATGCCAATGCGTACCATAACATAACATACCATACCATTTCCAATGCATATAATACAATGGCAAGGCAATGCATACCATTGTCATTGCCAATGCATACCATACAAGGAAATGGAAAGGCAATGCATATCATACCTATGCATACCATTTCCATTGCCATTGCTAATGCATACCACTGAATTTCCATTGCCAATGCATACCATACCATTTCCATTTCCATTTCCAATGCATACCATACCATTTCCATTGCCAATGCATCCCATCCCATACCATACCATTTCCAATGCATACCATACAAGGCAATGGCAAGGAAATGAATACCATACCAATGCATACCATTTCCATTGGCGTTGCCAATGCATACCATACCATAGCATACCACTTCCAATGCATACCATACCATTGCCAATTCATACCATACCATTTCCATTTCCATTTCCAATGCCAATGCATACCATACCATACCGTTGTCAATGCATGCAATACAAGGAAATGGCAAGGAAATGCATACCATTGTCATTTCCAATGCATACCATTGCCATTTCCAATGCATACCATTTCCATTTCCAATGAATACCATAACATAGCATACCAATTCCAATGCATATCATACCATTTCCATTTCCATTGCCAATGCCAATGCATGTGGTACCATACCATACCATTGCCAATGCATGTGGAACCATACCATACCATTGTCAATGCATACCATACAATGGCAAGGAAATGCATACCATTTCCATTGCCAATGCATACCATACCATACCATTGCCAATGCATACCATACCATACCATTGCCAATGCATAACATACAAGGCAATGACAAGGAAATTCATACCATACCAATGCATACCATTGCCATTTCCATTTCCATTGTCAATGCATACCATACTATTTCCAATTAATACCATACCATTGTCATTTCCATTGCCAATGCCAATGCATACCATGCCATACCATACCATACCATACCAAATCATTGCCAATCCATTCTATACAATGGCAAGGCAATGCATACCATTTCCATTACTAATGCATACCATTTCCATTTCCAATGCATACCATACCATACCATTTCCAATGCATACCATACAAGGAAATGGAAAGGAAATGCATACCATTGCCATTTCCATTGCCAATGCATACCATACCATAGCATACCATACCATTTCCAATGCATACCATACCACTGCCAATGCCAATGCATACCATACCATACCATTTCCAGTGCATACCATACAATGGAAATGAAATGCATACCATTTCCATTGCCATTGGAAATGCATACCATACCATAATGTTGCCAATGCATACCATACCATACTGTTGCCAATGCATACCATACAAGACAATGACAAGGAAATGCATACCATATCAATGCATACCATTTCCATTGCCAATGCATACCATTGCCATTTCTATTGCCAATGCATACCATACCATAACATACCATTGCCAATGCATACAATACCATACCATTGCTTGATGTCTTGAATATTCTAGGGATGTTTTGTGTCATATTTCATTTCAGCAAGCATTTGTTATCTAACCCCTAGTTTATGCTTACATTTTTATCCCCCTTTCTTTTAATGATTACTTGTGTTAAGGGTTGTTATATTGATCCTGTTGTAACTTAGTTAATATCATTTATTGTCTTCGTGAGGCATGGAAATGTTATTGCATGACATTGGAAAGTTATATTTATTTTTATATAGGTTAAAATGGGAAACTACATGGCAAGGCATGGTAAACTACATGACAATGGCATGGCATGGCATGTCTTGGCAAGGAATGGCAATGACATGGCATGCCAATGAAATGGAAATGGAATGACGTGGAAATAGCATGCCTTGGCAAGGCATAGCATTGGCATAAAAATGGAATGATATGGAAAGGCATGGATTGGCAAGGCATGGAAATGGCATGGAAAGGTTTGACAATGGCATGGAAATGGCAATGGAATTGCATGGAATAACTTGGAAAGGAATGACAATGGAATGGAATGGCATGGCATCAACAGGTTTATGGGATTGGGTTTGGGAGGGTCCTTTGTCTCCTTGTGTGCTCTAACCAAAAATTTGGGTAGGAATGTGAAATAAACTATCATAGATGGTGAAGGGAAAATAATAATGGTTTCAAGTCTCCCTGGAGGAATTTTGGTAGGATGGAATTACTTTCTATAGTGTGTCATGAAATGTAACCTCTGTTAGAACCCTATATAATAGGGAATCAGTGTTCTGAATAATATTTGTCTATTTCAAGCCGATGTGTTTGCTTATGACGCATGGCGAAGGCGGCTGAAAGCGCTCGACACTCACCAAGCAGAAAATGAGTACCTGCGCGCGAGTTTCAAAGCGAGTTCCGGTGCATTTTAGCAAAAAATGGTGGATTGGTTTGAAATGGTAAAGGTTTAATTCTGGTGGGCAAATGGAAATTTGGTTTGTTTGCCAAAAATTTGGCCCTTTTTAGCAATTTTGGCCCCTCGGCCTTTATACAGAGTTTTAAGTCTTGTTTGTCAAAATATAAATATTTTGCCAATATTTTTAGCAAAAAATTATCTTGGCCTAGGGCCAACCCCCCCGAATATTCAACTCCACAAAACCAACAACAAACACACAAGACACGCACGCTAGCACTACTCCACAAACCCACTACTCCACAAACCCACAGCAAACACACAAACTAGCACAGTGCCAACACCAAACCCCAAAGCCCAAGCCTCGGGCTCACTTCATCGACACAACAAGGGACTGTCGGCTCATTTAAATGACCAAAGTTGAGTTCACCACGCGAATGTGGGATATTGCCCATAGGAAACCAAAAATATAAAACACAGAATCACCCTGTGTGCCCAGGTGTCGACTAGGGGTTATGTGTCAAGTATTGGCTAGGTGATGAAAAAGAAGGATGACCGTGTGCTTGTTCCTGATTTGGTTTCTCTGACAAGCGTTTATGATAGGGCTCGGGATTTTTTCTACTACTTAAAAGGAGGAACGATAGATTATGGAGAAGAACACAGTGCCCAGTATGGCCATGCCCGCTTCAGAAAAACTTATGAGCAAGGTCGTTATCCTGAATGGGACGAGAATCAATCGTTACACTTTGTTGGGCACTCTGCTGGTGTTCAAGTGGTCAGGATCCTGCAACAAATGCTTGCTTAAAAGAAATTCCAGGGGCATGAGAACAGTTCTGAAAGTTGGGTGCTGAGTGTTACATCTTTATCTGGTGCTCTTAATGGAACAACTCACGTCTACTTGGATGGAATGCTACCAGAAAATGGAAAGACCATCAAGCCCATATGTCTGTTACAGCTATGTCGTGTGGGAGTTATCATCTATGATTGGTTGGACATTGCCAATTTGCCTAAGGAAATATCCAATTACATGATCCAGATGGGAGCCAGAGTACCTAATATTGAACCTGGTCGCTTCACTACAGAATATTCGGAAAAGGTAGAAGCTTCAACAGTTTTCTGGGTGGATTTTTACTGAGTCTTTTAGCTACATTATCAACATCGATGGACCATCAATTTTGACATATAAATGAGGGGTTTTCCATTGGATTTACTTATGTTCTTATAATTGTTAGTTCAATCATAGAGCTAAGGAGATGCACATTCGCTCAATATCTGTTTTAGAAGATGAGGGAATGTCTGGAAGTGAAGTGCATGTTGTTAATGTGGAGGACAATGATTTATCAGTTCATGGTGCATCATTGGAAACTGCCGAGGATGAAGGAAAGCTTATGGACACCGAGGATCTTGTATTTGAAGATGCAAAGGATGTTTTCTCTGCATGATCTTGAATTTCCTGTATCACTTGTTAAATTGCAGAATTATGGAGGTGCTCAAGGGGCCCCTTTAGCATTTATGGCTAGAAAGCAGGAGATTTAGGAAGCACATGGTGTGCAAGTTCATACTAATGATGGAAGGAGGCATAGCCTAACCTTAACTGTGATTCATTACAAGCGTAGAAGAGGTCTGCTGTGAAAAGAAACAACAAAAGATTCGGGTCTATGCTGGTCCTCCGGAAGGAACTCTGTGAAGAACAAGGGTTATTTGAATCTCGAATACTAGATATTCTCTTGGAAAGAATTCTTGATGTCGGGACAAGACAACTCCCTCCAATTCGTGCAGCTATAGGGGGCATCCTTAGTCAGGAAGTCATTAAGGCAATGTTTTGAAACGGGTTGATTCATGTAAGATTGATTTTAAGCATGATGAAACCCAAGAGCAACAAATTCCAAATGTTTCTCAAGATTCAATCCAGCAAAAGACAGATCCAAATGAGGAAAAATATCATGATTCAGGAATCAAGCTTCCTGTTTCCACAGTTTTGAAGAACACTGGCTGATTGTGTTAGCAGTGAGAGTGAAACCGAGGTTGATGATTCTTTAGATCCTATTAAGGATGACAGTGCAGTAGTTTCCATTTTATATACAAACAAAGGAAGCAACAACACAAATTCCCAGTTCAGTGGAAGTAAAACTAGCGCTAAAGAAGCATCAAGAAAGAACCACTTTGGCCTTTCTCAAACTGGAATGTTCTAATGGTCAAACAGCAGAGAAAATAAAGAAAACTGATGAAGAGAAAAGCCTAAATAGAACAACCTTTGGCAGAAAATGTACATAATCTGAGTGAGTGCTCTGAAAGCAGTGACAGTGGTAGTGGAGATGGGGGTGCAATCAATAAAAGTAAGCCAAGGGATAGAGATGGGTTCACTCTTGTAACCAAAAGGAAGAGAAACTATAGAAATCACGAGTTCAAGAACCCAACTAAAAGTGTATACAAACTGCAACCAAATGGTCCTTCTTCACCTCAGTCATCCAAAGAATATAATGGTGCAAACAGTGTTTTGGGTCTCCATGGAGATAGCGCAGCAATTGAGGAAAACGAGGAATATGTCAAGAGAGAAGATGAATTTGATATGATGCCCGATACTGAGAAGGTAAAGATTGCACATGTTGATGAAGATGAAGAGAGCTGGCAGTATTTTCAGAATCCAAGGTAGCAGTTACAGGGAGGTGGCAGAGGTTTCCTATCTTCCAGGCAGTGGTTAGAACATTAATCCCCCAATTGGCAACATACTCCAAAAAACCTCAGGCATTCGACTACTTATGCAGTTATTTGTTGTGCTGTTGTTAGAGTCTATTCGCCAACAAACCATAACAAATTACAGATGTTCAAGCAGCAATCATCAAATCGACCTTTCTTGGATTTGTTGTCTTGTTTGTTATAGGAGACATCCTACAGGTGTCAAAAGCAGTAATTGTTATCTATTTTTAGAAAAGCAGAGTTAAAGCTCGAATATTTGCAAGGCTGGGGGGATTTTTATTATTTATAGAGATGTAAAAAACAAAGAGAGGGTTTGACTGGGCTGAGAGGAGAGGATTTTGACTTGTGTGGGAGGTCTTGACCTGTAGTTTTTATTTTTCTTTGCTGGAGCATGGACTGTGTTTGGCCAAAGAATATTTTTGTAATATTTAGATGATCAATCAACAGTGGGCATGTTTTCTTTTACAGGATTCCTGTGTGGAGATATTGGTGGTGTTTTTCTCTATTTTATGTTTTTCCTGTGATCATTATGTTTGTTTTCAATTTCTTATTATCAGAAGGAAAGTAATAGAAGAAGAATTTATCAGCAGATACTCTGCATCTCAGCTTGTGATAATCTTTATGTTTATCTTCTAAAAGGCTAGTTTAGGAATTCTTAGCTGCTCCTTTGCCTGGCTTTTTCCTCACCTATTTCTTCCTCAAATCGACGCCATCTAAACTTAACTCGATCCAATATCGCCACTACCTTTCCCTGTAAGAGAACTTTGTCCAGATCTGAGATTGAATCACATTGTTTAAAGTGCAGACCCCATTTGCCCAATGGCCCTCCTTGCTGTCCCAAACTAACCATTTTAAAAATCAAAACTCCATATTTTCATTACTTTCTTAGCTAGCCTAAAATCCATCCCTTACAAACCAAGTTAAATCTAAAAGAGAGATCCCTCTCTGAGTCTTGGAGGGCTAGGTCCAAGACTCGAAGTGGTTCAAGGTTACCTCTGTGATTTCCTCAGCAGCCTTAGGAAAATTACAGAGTGCTAACAACCTCAAAACCTTTATTTGTAGGTGGAAAAGGATACCCATTCTAAGATCTAGTTTCCATGTGAACTCTCTCATTCTATTTATCAAAATCAATAAGTTTAGTGGACATCATGGAAGACTAAATAAATTTTATTAATAATTGATTGGTTTAACAAAATTTACATATGTACCCACTACACAATCTAAACAAACATGTGCATTAATGAGTCATTGACTAGTCTTTTTGGCATTTATGAAGGGTTGCACATAAATCAAATGATTTTATATATGTCATGCATAGAAATATGGGAATAATGTGTGTTCCCTAGAAAATAACATTGAGCTGAAATTGTTAAGAGATTTACAACTATGTAGAAGATAAGTGGGAAAATTTATTTCTATAATAAATTATTGTAATATGTCATTTTTAAGGTCACAATATTTTCAAGTGATCACTATTTGAGTCAGGATTGTCATTGGATTTAGATGGAGATAATTCAAGAGGTAGTCCATATTGTTGGTTGTGAGTTTGAATATGGATATCCACAACGTTCATGCAAATAATTCAGAAGGAATGATATATCGATGATGTAGATATACATGGTTTATTAGCAAGAAATGCTACTTGAGAACCATTAATTGCTTATGAATTTAGCACTTAGCAATATTTTCCACCATAAGCTATTCCTTAATGCGTAATGTGAGTATTTATAATCACTTTAGAAACAAATCAAGAGATTAATACACATAAAATCATACACTTTGGAATTCAAACACTTTGAAATTCATATATTCATCAACATCATATGTAGAAACAATGTGAATCATAAAAAACGTGCCATAAAATGTGTGTGTGTGTGTGTGTGTGTGTGTGTGTGTGTGTATACACACTCAACAATGTCTAAATTGTACATGTTTTACAAAATGGAAACTCGTGCCCAGTATACAAAGCGACAACAAGTGCCCTAACATAAAAAAACATATACATCATGGCCTAGCTACAACATGGCAGTAGTTGGTCAATAATTGACCATTTCCACCCTCCCCACCCTCAGCAGAATCTTGGAAATCGTCTTTCTTCTATTGCCCGAGGATGCACCTCGAGAGGTTTTAGGCTTAGGCGTGCTTCGGCGCTCTGGAGAATGCACAAAGAATAAACATGTGTATAAGTTTTTTTCATCAATGAATTAATAGACATACAAATTGATACTATTTAATTTAACCTAAGACAACTCACCACATATGAAAATGTCAATCATGAGGGTGTTACCCTCCTTCGTGACCCCAATGTCTCTACAATGCCACCCTACATCAGTTACAAGGATCAAGTCAAGAAAATTAAACACATATGCGTAAAACAAAATTCATGAAATATAAAAAATTATCATCAATGCATTATCTCATCGTGAATATCTTAGGCATCGATGGAGATTCACTTGAAGATGGAGCACTAGGTTGTACAACTTGCTCTGAAACAACCTCTACTATGGTAGTCTCTGTCGATGGGGCCGAAAGTGGTGGTGGGGGTGGACAGGTGGGATGTGATGGACCCTCACAAGTTACAAAAGTGATTCCAACACCCCAGTCCTAGAGAAAGGCAACCCATAAGCAATGCCCATGTGCCCAGGGGGTGCAATACTACTATACCTAGAAAATATATCAGTGACTTGCATACATATGAATAAAATTGAACTATTAGTAACAAATAGTAAAATTCAAAAACATAAACACAAACAACTTGAGAGTTATACAATATTTAACTTTACACATGATACCCATGACGTTGGTGACTTTTCCATCCCATATGGACAATCTCTGGCATCACCTAGTGCCAAATCCTGTAGAAACAAGAGAACATATAAAAAAATTGAGGATTTCGTAAAATAAAAAAATGACTATGTTGAATCTATCAAATGTGATACATACCTATGTGTACGGTGCACCCAATGAATATGTTGCCTCTATTGTTGCATCAGTGTGGGGCTAGGAACTGATGCATCCATAGGCGTAGAGGGTCTGTTGCTAGGACGCAACAACTGTAAAACAACATACAGTCAAATATCTATATAAATAAACAAAATAAAAAATAAATATATAACGATGAAGAACATAGAGAGGGTTAAGATACTAACCTCCTTCATGAACCTATGTTGTCCACTAGGCTCTATAGGCCCATAGCATGTCCTCCAGCAACTCGAGCATCTGTGAGGTTCACATAGATGGATTCTATGTCCATGTACGCACTCCTCACTATACTCTCTTGTGCATGTTGACGCTCCAACTCCTCTATCAATGTCACTAATTGCAATTCGAAGACCCGTTGTTTACCTCATTCACCCAGTAAAGGGAGCACCAGTAGCATAGACATAGGAAGTTGCATTTTCTCTTGTTGAAGGAAGTCCTACCATGTTGATGGCAGGCACCTCCTATCAAGATAGTGCACTAGGCTACGAGTCAATGAGGATATGGCTAATTGTACCTATTTCAAGTTCTCTACAATAGGATTATGTTGGGTAGGGGGGTCAAGACTTCAACTGGGGGACCAGGACCTAACTCGGGGTCATTCCTGGCATGATATCAATCATGTGCGGACCCTCGACCCACCCGATGGAAGTCACCAATGTCAAAGTAGTTCACATGCTTACCCATAATAAGCGCAACCCATAATTTTCTCAGAAACTATAAGGGAATATCCCTGTTATTGCAGGGAGGTTTATCAAAAACCATCTACCACCTATCCATCTAGTTTTGACTAATCTGGGGATGGATGCACCAGTCAATGGAGATGTGTTTCCTGGTCAATTGTAGTTCTTGTACATTTCTAGTATCCCTAAAAATAGATAATATTTGTTGTTTTGAAATGCCCAGTTCTTTGACTTGGTTTCTGTCCAAACCAATGCTATAGTACTCATACATGTGTGCCATATAATTAGAAATAAAGGTCAATTTCCCTTGGGAACTTGCAATGTACTGCACAATGATGTCCAAAGAAGTGGTCAAGGAGACTCTATTAGGCTCTCTAGTCTCCCTTAATTGTTCCTCAAGGGTTTGTAATATAACCAAACCCTCATCAATTTCAGTGTTTAAATTGTGTGGTGGTGGTGGGTTGGGGTTTTGATCTTCTTGATTTTCTTCTGAGCAGTTTAAATTKCCTTGGGGTTCCATTGTATTATATATGATGCAATTTAAAATCCATGACATGTAAATTAGGTTCCTTTTTTATTTAAAATACAAAACTACATTTTTTTTAATTTAGATTATTGGGAGCAAAATACTAAATTGGATTAAAATTAAGAAAAATTTAACATACCTAGACATGGTGGCCCCCTCMTCCCTTTCTTCCTCCTCTCTAGCTCCACTATATTTTCCCAATGAGAGAAGYRWAAGCRCARTTTGTGCAAAATKGGCACAAATCGTGCTCAGGCCCTTTAAATGTTTTTATCAATAAGACCGCGTGAATGTTCTTAGGACCACRCACACACTCTTAAGACCGCGCACTCGTTCTTAAGACCACGCACRTCGTTTTTCCACTAAATCTATGTGGAGTTTTGACCATATCCAAACCTATAGGTATAGGAACACGTGTACRTTCCTAAGAACACACCCGCRTTCCTACGAGTGCATGTTCTTAATCATGACCTTGYCACTTTTTYGGCCAYGRACTCCTTGCACTCACTGTTAWATTATTTAATTKCCTTCTAAGGTCATTMACCTTTTTTTTCCCAACTTATCCAATTATCTTTTATTTTCCTTTTTGCTAAAGTCACTTTAATAATAKAACTTTAACACCTTAGTGACTCCTTTTTTCCTCTTAGTTCCCCTTTATTTTATTGAGACTATAGTCTAGAGGGAACAACTAGACTACTAAGTCTCTCAAGATCCTTGTCACTTGGAAGGGGACATTACAGTCTCCCCTGCTAGAAATTTCTTTCCCACAAGCAATTCTAAATCTATCTGTTGTAGCACCAGTTCATTTTCCCAAGTGGCATATTCTATTGGAAAAAAATTCCATTTGATGAGATACTCCTTGATAGCCATGTTCCTTAGATTTTTCTCCTTCACCTCCAATATTTCCTCTGGAATTAATATCACTTGTCCTTCATCATTTACTAGAGGCAATTCCTCATTAGCAACAATATGTTGTCCCAATTCTCTTTTTAGACATGAAACATGGAAGACATTGTGAATTTTACTTCCATGTGGTAGCTCTAGTGCATATGCAATTCCCCCCACCTTTCTATATACCCTGTATAGAAGTGGGATTTGAGCTTTTCAGTGCCATTTTTCTTTATGGATGCCTACCTGTAAGGTTGAATCCTTATATAGAATAATTCCCCTACCTAAAAAGTGCACTCCACCTTGTTTCTTTATGCATATAACTTCTATTGGTTTTGATCCCTCTGTAAATGTTCCATGAGCTCTCCTAAATGTTCCATGAGCTCTCCTAGTGTGTCTTGGATTTCCTATATCCACTCCTTAGCTATAGGATCTCTACAATATCCAAACACTATCTCTGTAAAAGTGAGAGGATCATAACTGTATAAGGCCCAGAAGGGAGACATACCAATGGAAATGTGATGAGTGGTGTTGTAAAAATATTCTCCCAAGTATAGAAACTTAAACCATGATTTATGTTGACATGTTACATAGTTCCAAAGATATCCATCCACCCACTTGTTGACTATCTCAGTTTTGCCATCTGTTTGTGGATGATAGCTAGTGCTAGGGGTTAATTATGTGCCAACTAGAGGGAATAATTCCTGCCAAAATGTGCTCATAAACCTATTGTACCTATCACTCACAATAGTCTTGGGCAACCCATGCAACCTGAATAGCTACCTGAAGAATAAATCTTCCACCTGAAATGTGTTGTAATCTATGGACATGGGAAAAAATGAGAAAACCTGGTCAAATGATCCAATACTACAAAAATGCAATCCTTACCCTATGTCTTTGGAAAACCTGTAATGAAGTTCATGGATACGCTTTCCCATTTATGCTCTGGAATGGGAAGAGGCTGTAATAAACCTACTAGGTGGGTGTGTTCATATTTGTTTTGTTGGCATGTGACACACTCCCTGATGTGGTGCAGGACATCCACCTTGAGGCCTTTCCAAGTGAATCTTTCTTTGATTTGTCTATATGCCTTAAGGAATCCCTGATGCCCAGCTAAGGATGAATTATGAAATGCTTGTAGTACCTTCCTTTTGATAAAAGGTTCATGAACCAAATAAATTCTCCCCTTATAATAGATGGCATCATCTACAATCTTGTACATGTCATCATGCACTTGTCCATCCATTAATTCACATGCAAACTTATCTTTTGAATACTCTACCAATAAGTGCGATTTCCAATCAACTAATATCTCTTACATGGAATAAGTTGAGGGTATTATAGACAAAGCATCTACTACTACATTGTTTTTTACCTTGACATATTCTATGTCAGATTTATAAGCCTAGATATTTCTCATGCACTTTTGTTGTCTCTCATTGAGGTCCTTTTTCTTTAGAAAGTACTTGAGACTATTATGATCCATCCTAACCACAAATTTCACCCCTACCAAGTATTGTCCGAATTTGGAAAATGAATGCATTATAGCTAACATTTCCTTGTCATAAATTGTGTATAGTAGATCAGTGCCTCTTAGTTTTCATCTCTCATAGGCTATAAGATTCCTATTCTGCATAAGTACAGCTCCAATCCCTAAACCTAATTCCACACACTCCAAAATGAATGGTTGAGAGAATTATGGTAAATATAATACAGGACATGTGCTCATTACCTTCTCCATTTTTTCAAAGGTCATATGTGCCTCTTCACTCCACTTGAATGAGCCCTTTTTGGTCAAGTCAGTCAAAGGTGCACATAGTTGAGAGAACCCCTTAACAAACCTCATGTAATAGCTGCAAATACCAAGAAATTCCTTGATTTATATAAGTGTATTAGGTGTGGGCCAATCAATTGTAGCTTGGATTTTTTCCCAGTGAACTTGTACCCCTTTTTCCCCAATGATGTGTTCCAAGTAGAGGACCTTAGTCACCCCAATCTCTCATTTTGAATCTTTGGCATATAATGATTATTTCTCCATGATTCCTAACACCTCATCCACATGATTGAGGCGATCTTCCCATGTCCGATTGTAAATTAATAAGTCATCAAAGAAGATTAGTAAGAATTTCCTCAACTATTTGTTGAATACATGGTTCATGCAGGATTGAAAGGTGGATGGCGCATTGGTGAACCCAAAAGGAACGACAAGGAACTCATAATGTCCATAGTGGCATATGGAAGTTGTCATGTGTACATCATGTTCTCTCATTCTGATTTTATGGTATCCATAACGCAAGTCAATCTTGGTGAAGTACACTGCACCATGCAAATCATCTAATAGCTTATCTATCATGGGAATGGAATACTTGTTCTTGATATTTTTCTTATTTAGGGCCCTGTAGTCAATACATGTATGCATGGTACCATATTTCTTCTTGATCAATACTATTGAAGATGCAAATGGGATGGAACTAGGTATAATATGTTCCATGTCTAGCAACTCCTTAATGGCACGCTCAATTTCATCCTTATGTTTCTTGGGATGCCTGTATGGTGTTGTGATGACTACCATTTCCCCTTCTTATAATTCTATGATATGCTCAAATCCCCTATCTAGTGGTTTCCTTGGTGGAATCTATCCCAATACTTTCTCATGCTTGTGAAGTATTTTTTGTATGTTTGGAGGATAGTGGTTGTGCCCCTCATGACTCACATCCATAACAATACACTCTGCTACATATGACACTTCCTCTCACCTAAATATGGAATGCATACATTTAGGTGTCACCACTATAGGTTCTTCTCCTGCCATTCCCTTTAATGTGACCCTTTTTCCATCCTATGTGTTTAAAGAAATATCCATGGTTTCGTAATTGGTTGTGATTGGCCCAAAGGTAATAAGCCATTACACTCCCAATATGATGTTTTTGTTTGGTATATCCACTGTTATAAGAAAAATATGTCCATTGGGACAGGTCTAATCTATTCCGCTGTGAAGTCAGTTACAACCTCTTTGATAGCTCGGCACGAAGCAGAGACTACCCACACCTCATATTTTCATTTGCCTGGGGTAGTAATGAAGGGGGGAAAGAAGAGGTGAAAGACTTATGAGAAGTATTTCTTAGGACCACCCACCCTGGGTGTTGTCCTCCCTCAGCTTCCTAGATGGCCAAAATGGCTTGGGGGTGAAAATTATGGACAATGGGATGAAAATAAGCTTGTTGATTTTTAGGACAACAAAACTAAACAAAGTTAACAACTAGTTGTTTTCTCCCTTAAAGCCTTGGAAAATGACCCAGAATGGGTTCCCGGGGTAAACCGGGGTTCTAGACAATAGACCAATGGATGCCTCAAGTAAAAATAGTGAAAAATAAGGGTGAAAAGTGAGTTTAAAAGATACAACCAAGTCTTTTTAGATGGTTGTAAATTATGAACAACAAGTTGTTCAAAGATTTTAAGGCATGGAAACAAGCCCAGAATGGCTTGGTACCCCCAGGGTGACCCAGGAAATGATCCCAAAAAATTGTCAAATCAAAAGGGGGGTTGTAAATGAAGATGGAAAACCTTTTTACAAGCTATTACAACTATGTTTGGGAGAGTATTTACAGGTGCAATTTATGTTCGTGGATGAAGGGTGGACTAACAAAAGGTTTGGCTTTAAAATGTATTTTATTGGTGAATTTTCAGTTATTAACATATGCATTGGACACCACACTATTTTATAAGTTATCCCGATCAGGAAAACACATCCTGAAACTATGCCAGCCAATATAATAAGAGAATTTTTAGCATACCACGGTGGTTAGGTTGAAGAGTGCCCCATGTAGTCAGAGAAGCAGGGATTAACTGTTTCGCGTAATTCGTTCTTTTGGGCTCTTAAAGCCTCTTGGATGGAAGAAGGATACTTGTGAAAAGGAAGAGGCCCAACACCCCTCTAAAGGGAGTTTTAGCTGAGCTTACCCAAGCAAAGTAGTATTCCAACCAAGCTGAGATATTCAACTCCTTGACCGTGTGTTACTAAGGAAATACCACTAGATTTATACTAACTATAAAACTTCTGAGAGGCTCCTGATGAAGACTCCCTAGATTTGACACTTAGT
The DNA here is from genome assembly GCA_000966675.3 of Picea glauca. Taxonomy (NCBI): domain Eukaryota; kingdom Viridiplantae; phylum Streptophyta; class Pinopsida; order Pinales; family Pinaceae; genus Picea; species Picea glauca. The sequence goes on from JZKD02S1989752.1 coordinate 40,238, forward strand.
ATTCTATGAAATTGAAATAAAGGACCAGGCCATCCACGTGCTGAGGTCATGTCTCGCTTTCGCAAGCGTGCCTCCTGGTCAATAAATTGAAACCTATCTAAAACTTTATACAAAAACAAGTAAATAAGTATGTGACATATATGTCACGGCTAAATAATATGTGTACGCATATATATAAATAGTACAGGTTTTCTTTTGAGTGTGTATGCGGTGGACCCCTGCTTTGTTTTCAAGTGTTTTGTGGTTTTCCGAGTGTTTTTAGATTGCTAATTTTTGTATGGCCCCTTTAGGGGCAACCACCTGTAGATTAGTGTATGAAGAAATATACAATGAAAAATGAAAAAATCAACTAATTACAAGTAAACAATTATACCATTCAACCCAAAGGAATGGGTTGAGGCTCTTTGCGAGTGACAATGATGACATGTGCATGAAAGCCCCAACTGATTCCTTTTATGGGGATTGGAAGTTTACTTATTGGAATTCGAAATAGTGATGATTATTTACGATGATACAGATCAGATTTTATACACATAAATTTATAAACAAACTACTCAAATTATCTGCACAAGAAAAGTATATCGACATGGGTACATGTGCCAAAATTTTTGGAATGAGTGCAAGTAAATGTAAGGTGAAAATGAGAGTGATTGGGTGGATTTATCGATCCGATTTGATGTTTTCATTCACTTCCCTGCCAGCCCCTTTGCCTCAAAAAGGTCTTTAGGTGGTCCCCAACCGCTTAGGAGAAGCAGAATATGTGACCGGATTATATCCTTGTAGGAAAACAACAAAATTTTAGTGTTTATCTATGAAAAAACTGAAATAAATGAAACAAAAATTTGTACATAAAAGATAGATGACATCCAACTAAGCAAGGATGATTTTAGGGGCTAAATTTCGCTCATGGGCTAATTTTCCATGGTTTTTCCCAAAAAGAGATTCGTTATTCTAAAGATTATTCGCCCAAATTCTAGAGGATAAAATTATTTTACCTTAAAAATCGCCAAAATTTTATACAAACTATATAAAATACTTAGAAATTTGAATATTTTTACAAAAATATCGCTAAATATTTATAGTTGGCATATGAAGGATTACTAAGATTTGCCAAGGTTTCTACATTTTAAAAAAAAATCCATCCTTAAAATCATCCCTGCAACTAAGATGGTTGTCCCGTGGGGAGAAATTGACCAAAATGATCAGTTTTCATGTTTGGGACAACAAGGTTAGTAGCAGGAAAACATAACAGAAATGTACATGAACGAGATAAGGAAGCAAACGAGTATGAACAACTAACTAAGAATCTTATTTAAGGGTTTTCCTAAGGGTCCCTAGGACTCCCGGCCACTAGCTAAGGCTGAAAACAACTGAATACTTCAGAAAATCTGCACTAAAACACATCAAACAAGTTAAACAAAGCTGTTAGAAAATGAAAACAAGTAAGTTAAATCTAAGGAAGAAACAACAAACACCTAGCTAACCAATCCCTCATGGAGATAGGTAACAAAACAAGTATTTACTTCTACCCCTCAACCCTTAACCAACAAGTTACATATCCAACAACTAAAATTTAACAAGTATCACACACACACACACAAAAAGCTTTGGAAAATTTTAGCAGAGATTTGTTACTATATTCATCCACCTTTTTTACAATGTGATCCCTCTTATTTATAAAGGAGAGGTGAAGGCTTAGGGTTAGGTCACAAGACACTTGTCACTTTTGGAAAAGTGACAAGTGGACCAACCCTAAAGTGTTTTTGTCTTTTTACCAAAAAGTAAACTTATCCTAAAAAGGGAATCTTATCCAAAAGGGATCAAATCAAATCTGATTTGACCTCTTAATTACAATGTATACATGCCAAAAGTAAATTATGCGAGACTAAACTATTACAAAAAGTAATTTTTCATAAAATGACAAAATTAGTATACCACACCATCATTTTCCTTGGGATTTGTGCCATCTCAAATACTCTTTGATTGCTACCATGTTTTGCAGCTGTAGATGGGGTGATTTAGGACAATTCCCAGCCATCCATGGCTGCTGAATTCACCAGGATAAATCCCCAAGGTGTGGGGAAATTGTAGAGATGCTTAGGAGGGAAAGGGGCCTTAGGGATTTGGTTGTTGTATGTAAGGAAATGCCCACTTTTCAGGAACTTTTCAGACCTGATTATACCCCCCTTTTCTTCCTATAAGTTTCTCTATGAGCTAACCGAAGCATGGCTTCGATTTGGGCTTGTTTCGGCGAAGGGACCCCTTGGGCATGAACCTTGAGAGGATTTTACCCTATACCAAACAACCATAAAAATGGATTTTCTTGTTCCCATGTTGTAGCTCCGTTCTCTACCTTTCCACTTCCTTTCGTTTGGTGCAAATCTGACTCCATATGAGCAAGATATGGCCTCGTAAAGGTACATAGGAAGAAGATGGTCAAGAGACTGATCAGGGAAAAATTTGAAATTTTGGAAAAATTGTGGGTTGGACACCATAATTGATAGGCTTCTATAGGCCTACATACCTATAGCTGAAATGGGTTTTCTTCATCCGGCCCAATTTGGCCTCAGAGACCCCCAATTAGGCCTCCTTCTGGAGTGTGCTTTTTGGGCCAATAATGATTCCTTGTCGCTCTAAGACATGCCACTGAAATTGTGAGATGATTTTGAGGAGGTGAATGCCATGGATGCATTCTTGACTTCGCCCTGGTTGTTTTGACTATTTACGAGCGAAAATCCGTCATCCTATGGCAAAGTTATACAATTAAAAAGTCTAGTAACCCTTGGGGGGGGGGATTAAAATTTTACTATATAGTTTAAATATATATGAAAAAATTATTAAATTTTTTTAATTTTATTATTTTTTCTAATAATAATTTTATTTTTAATATATATTTTATATATATAACAAAATTAAATTAAATTAAAACTAATAATAAAATTTAAAAATTAAATAACAAATCAAACTATATAAAAAATTTAATTTAAATTAAATAAATTTAAAAAACCAAAGGAGCCAGCAATGGTTAGAGGAGGGAGGAGGTTGTGTTGGGTGGAGGCTCGCAGGGGGAAGAGGTGTAGAGGTGGAGGTCATGGGAGAGGTGGAGGGCACGAGGGTTGGTGGTGGTGGGTGGAATGGAGAGGAGGTAGGAGTGGAGGGTACGGGGAAATGAGGGTGGGAGGTCGCACACAGGGAGGAGGAGGTGGTGGAGTGATGGTGGAATGGAGTGTGCAGGTCAGGGGTTTGGGTCTGTATGAGAGGAGGAGAGGATGGAGAGATACGGATTTCGAACAGTGTGTAGGGCGAAGGAGGAATCTTTTACGCAGGGAGGGTAAATGGAGGGGAGGGGAGGGGAGGGGAGGAGTTGGGATCTGTGTAGGGTGAAGTGGAGGCCATGGGTCTGCGTGTGGGGTTTGGTGGAGATATTTGGGGTAGCGCGTAGGGTGGAAGAGGAGGAGATGGCAGGTGGTGGCACCCTAGTGGTGGACGGGTGGTCGACCACCACTATTTCAAAATTTTGATTTTGATTTTAAATTTTTTAATAGAATGGGTTTTTTCAATAGTTTTGGGAGAGGCAGGTCTTGGGTTCAAATCCCCTCCCCTCCTTTTTTATTTTTTAGCAGTTTCTGGGCATTTTTTAGCAGAGGAAAGGGAGGGGGTTGGGGTTCAAAACCCAAGGCTTGCAAATGGCCATGCATAAGCCTATAAACTCGGCAAAACTCAGAAATATTAAGTCTCTAAAGGGGTCTAGAGGCTTGGGCCTAATGCCCAAGAGGAGTTTGAATCCCCTCCCCTTCAATTTTCTTGCACAGGAAATTAGTGAATATTGCACACCAGCAACCAAACATGAACCAAAAACCTACTTCAAATCTGATACAACACTAATTCCATTGGAAAACAACAAACTAGGAGCCATGAAAGAGGAAAAATCTTGTCATTTTTAGGAAGAAAGCAACACAATCACCATTTGTTTGAATAACCCATCAAACGTTTTTTTGAATTGGGATTGATGGGGGGTTACCTGTACTCTGTGCTTGGGGATGGAGTGTGGTCTGGCCTGCTGCCATGGAAAAACTAAAACATTTTCCTAGAATCCTTCATCTTAAATGGCTATCTGAGTTGCATAAATCCCTCTCCCCTTGGCCAAAATGCCAAAATGACTTGAGAGAGGGGAGAGGGAGGGTTTTGTATTTTTTATTTTTTCAAAAAAATAAATTTACAAATTTTGCATGAGGGAGTTTGCATGTCACTCTCTTGATTTCTCCAATTTTTTGTTTTTTTATTATTTTTCCTCTATATTTTTTTTAATATTCCAAAAAATTGTGCCAAGTCAAAGTTTGACTTTGACTTTGACTTTTGACCATGACTCTGTTGACTTAGCCCAAAAAAGTTGTCAAATGAGACGGAGTCAGAATTGGATGCAGAGCACGTCGTTGGCAAGGTATTGGCAAGCCCATCAATAATATGTGGTCACCAATCTGAAATAAGTCCATGTCACCCATCAATGTCAGCCTGGAACAGTTACCTCTTAAAGGCCTTGACTTGCTCGTGGGCCCACATGACACCCAATATTGCGAGAGACGCCATATCGCCATACGATATCCAATTGAGGAAAATGAAGTACCTTCGGAAAGGTATCGACGAGTAATTTGATGAGGTGGCCATATATTTATATGTTGGGGCCATTAATGGTTGTTTCATCTGTCATGAAACCCCGCTATGCTAGTTGGTTTCCCACCTTTGCCCAAAATAATTGACAAACTTGTGACAACTCTAACCGGGCCATCCAAGGTCAGAATGAGGAAAATGAGGAGCCACTGGAAAGGTATATGAGTCCACTACAACTTGGAATCTCTTAATCCCTGATTTATAACCCTTTAACAACAAGTTTTTAACCCCGAACCACTGCAAACAATTTAGTGTCCAAAAGTGGTAATGAACTTGCGAAGGCTCGTTCTTACCAACAGAGGGTCAAAACTAAGAACGGGATATACCATTGGAAAGGTATCACACTTCCCTACACCATGCTTAGGTTTTATTTTCATTTCAAAAAATGAATTTGAATAGAATCAGAACAGGACTCGAAATCGGGCCTATGATATCCTATTGGAAATATTGTCCTAATCCATACAAGATGGAAGCATTTTATTTTCCCAAAATGTTACAAAAATTCATTTTATTCTTTGTTAAAGGACCCCATCCCAATGGGACTCGCCTAGTGACAGGCAAAAGGGGCCAACAATAAAAATTTTGCAAACTGCGTGCTTAGCTCATCAAATATGAATTGAAAAATATTGACATGAGGCATTATGATGTGGGAGGGTTTCATAACTCAAAAATTACCC
>JZKD02S1989763.1:38346-49123 GCA_000966675.3 Picea glauca
AAGGAGATGAGGGAGGAGGTGAAGGAGGTATCCCAGATCCTCCTGCAGCAGGATTATTGTTTGGATCTGTAGGATTCACAGTAAGGTCTATATCACCTAGTTGTTCTCTGACTTCCAAGAAGTTTAGAGGTTGACTCCATGGGCGATTTGGTTTCCTAAGACTAGCAAAGGCTTTATGTGATCTAATAAGAGATTGTCTAAAAAATTCTTGTATATCACCACCTGTAGGATTAGGGGTTGCTGGCTCAACTGTGATCTGAGGATCTTCGGTTGAAGTAGTTGTTGTTTGAAGGGGAATACTGTCGAATGAACGACTTCTAGTCACTATAGGGGAGCGATTAGGGGTGGGGAGGAGTCTTGCAACCACCTCGTTCCATCAATTTAGTTAGGCCCTCCTTCTAGCGCCATTTGCTGACGGGCGAAATTGACCGTCCGTCAACTGGGAGAGTGGAACCGATCCGAGGTTGTCTAGATAACCCAAGCCGTTTGGAATGGACCACCCTGATGAGTTTAACGGCTCCGTTGGTCACTCTAAGGTCTTCTAGGAAAACCAAAGAGAGAAATGATCTGAGCTAAGAAATCTAAAGGAAACTAGAAACTAATGAAACAAAGAAAAATAACTAAACTAATAAAAGAAACTAGAAACTAATAAAGCAAACTTAAACTAACTACACTAATCTAAACACAAACTACTAACTATTATATATACAAAATACTAATTGTGATTATAATAACTCAAATCAACTGCCTAATTATTAGCTATGATATTCCTTATTCACAAATGTACAATATGGAAAACCTACAGATTTGATTAAAACCTGCAAAACCCATATGTTCGCTGCCCTGAGACAGCCAAGGATCTCTTTTTTGATTTTATATTTATGAAAAAGGAAATACAAACTACTGAAATTAAACCGTTTGATATAGTTACTGAATTTAAAGAATCTAATATAAATCTAATTAAACTTACATCTATATTAAACTACTTAATTGAAACAGTAAACAACTAACTAATTGACCTGGAAACGCTCCAAGTTTACCCTATGTAAGATGACTTCTTAGCTGATTGGAGGAAGAAATTCACAACATTTAGTCCTTAAACTTCTCATAAACGATCAGCTGTGCTGCTCCTTGAAGTGTTGTTACAGGACAAACAAAACATAAAACAAAATCATAATAGTCTTCTGATGATAAATCTTCTGCAAAACGGAAACCTATTGTGCAACAAACTTATATAACAATTCAATCTATGAAGAAGACAAAGCTATTATTCATAAAATGAATCAACAACTGTTATGTTCTTTTATCTATTTGGAAGCAACAAGATATGTATAACAATAAAGAAATTATATCACTTGAATCTGATTCAGATAGCAAAGTAATACTAAATCACAAACAAAATGATATACAAAAACTTGAAACACAATGTTGATATATTGAAAAGCAAAAGCTATGACAAAACATCAATTCTACTCCAGTTTGTATCAGAATTACATATCCTTGTTCTCCCACAACTGAGGATGATCGATTATTACGAAACCATAGGTTTATATAGGTTTCTCACAAGGTAAAACATCCTTGTGAATAATAGTAAACAGTTTTACACAATCTGGGAATAATCCCAAAATCCCTTAAACTAAGTAACTAAAAATGCAGGTGAAATCCTTAAGATATCCTCCAACTGCTCCTCATATCTATTGCCAATTTGAATCTACCTACAATAGACACCAAAAATCAAGTTAGAAGAATATTTTATTAAGAAAACAATAAAATTTTGACTCCATAGACTCAGCTACAGAATCATCTGATTCTGTAGCTAGTCAAGAATAGCCAACAGGACCATATCTCAATCAGATAAAATCAAATCGAATCATCTTTTAATAATCTTCAAAACGAGTCACTAATAATCCAATTGAAATTATCATCTAAATCAAATCGCATCCAAAAAAATTCAATTTAAACAGAGTACCAAAATATTTCTGTCTTTAGTTACCATAAAGTATAGTCAAACTTTGACAGGTCGAAATTGGACATAGAATCAAATTCGAATGAGATACAATACAATCGTAATCAATAATCATGATCAAATAGGATAGTAACCGTATCAAATAAGATTTTCCACAACCTAACTATAATCGATATGATTTGAACATACATTACAGCTGTAGCAATATAGATATCATTTCAATCAATAGTAATGATAGAAAGGCTATAAAGATTCAACGCGATATTCATTCTATTTTGATCAAATAAGTGAAATCTGTTACTATACACATTTAAACGAAACATGTGTAATAGTCTTGACCAAAATCATCATTTGTTTTAATTGCTGGGTATAACACAGTCAAAATCAAACAATATTGCTAACTGTAACCTGAACAACAATCAAACAAGATCGGGTTTAATACAATTATAGATGAATTTTTGTTCTGGGCATGTCGTTTTGTTTTACAACTTTGTTTGTGACTAAAAATATAGTGTCATTTAATTTTGCAACAGAACAGGGTCGACTTGCCTTACAAAATGACTGACAAGAAGTCGGGTTATTGTTAGGATTTACATCAATTCTCGATACAGAACAAAACGCCTTTTTCAACAAAATCGAAATCATATCCAGGCTGGTCAAAGTTATATGCAAGCAACAAATATCCAAGGTAGGTATGTCATAACCAATTCGAATTACCATATAGATTATGTTTGCAAAACAATTTGCCTATAATAGATACAACAGAACCTTCAATCGTAACAAATTTAAATCAAACGGATCCAACAATTGATTACTAAAATCAAAACCAAATCCAACTCAAACTATAAACAAAATTCGATTTAACAAATCAAATCATATACAACAGTGCACGTTTATGTAACCGAGCAAGTCAATAATGCATACAAAGTTCACGAATGTACCATATAAATGAGCAAGGGTTATACCAGCTAGACCGCTGAGACTATGTCAATTTTGAATTGACAATTGTTGTAGAAGACTCGACATTTTTGAACAGGATCGAACCCGTAGTTCATTTCTTCTTGTCGTTGGGTTGTTCTTTTGCATTCTGACCAGTGAGCTTTGCCACTTGGTTTTCCAAATCGTGAATTTTGGATTGCAATTTTGGGACATCCAAGTAGTATCTTTCCAACCACGACCCACACTGACCGCAAGGCAGAGCAACAGTTTGAACAAAAGGGGGTTTTGATGATTCCCCGAGGGTTTCATGGAGTGGTTCGACACCAGGAAAGTTAGGGTTATCGCGCATACAAGGAGGTAAGTTCTTGATGAAATCATGAGGAGGTTTTCCACACAATCCCTCGGAGTAAGGATACTCTTCAGCGAGAAATCGTTCAATGTCTGAATCAGAGTCCTCGCTGACCACGATAGGCTCTGATTTGGCAGAGGGCTTAGTTTTATTCCTCGCCATGCGAGAGATCAACCTTTCATTTTTCTTGTTTCTAGTATTAGCACCAGTCTTCGCTCTAGTCTTTTTGGTTGTAGGCTTAGCAACTTTGGTCTGTTTAGTCACAGCCATAGGCAAACTCACAGGTGACTCGGGCTTAGGTTTGGGTAACAAAACACTAAAAGGCACAGGGGTAGGTTTTCGCTCGGTCACAATGGGCTTATCCACCTGTGGAGGGTTACACTCTTCAAAGCCATTACGGCTAAGAAAATCATGCCAAGAATCACGACGTAACCCCAATTCATGAACCAGAATCATTTTAATCAACCACGCATGGAAGAGGCTAGTGTCAGCCTGGCTGCGCTTGTATCGTTTAGCCATTTTGAACAAAATTCGGTGCAGATGGTGAGGCATACATAGTTCGAAACCCATAAAAACCATTAATAAACGCAGGTGGAATAAGAAAATAAACCCGTACCTACCTTCACAAGTAACGAATTGCTTGATAATCATCAAGAGATCATGCCAGCGGGGTTTTGACATCTTTGCAGGAAAACCTCTGTCACATGAGTTCACTGTGCGAGATTGGAATAGTAATGTCCATGGGACATCATCTACCTTGCAACTTTTCGACCATTTTTGTCCTTTGACAGGCAGTCTGGTTGCCAAGCTGAGAAACTATTCAGTAATTTCAAGCTAGACATCTCCAACTTTGGCTCGGCAGCCATCGAACGATAACAAAAATTGTCGAGCCATAGTGAAGTTATAACCATCAAACTTCCTTATGAAAGCGAGCCACCCATGATTTTCCAGGTCACTATATGCACCATCAAATGTCAACAGTGCTTGGCACCCGTTGGGCTCGGCCCTTACGATAGGAGCCATGGCCTCTGTACATGGTAGGGTTTGAACTAAATGAAACAATGCACAGAATAAAAAATGATAGGGTTTGACAGCTTCAGTACTCGAAGAGACTGGAATTAACTTCATGCGTGCGAAGGTGGTGGGATTACCACCGCCACACATTGTATTAATTACTGAGTATAGTGTTGTTATAATCATAATCGTTTATAACATACGTATCAACCAACAAATAGGTGTATCATCATATTAACGTGCCATTCACCCGAAACAGAACCAACACCATACGTTATACTCATGCGCCAAGTGTTGAGTTCGATCCAACACAATATCCAACACAAACCATCGATCCATTGTGTAAATTCAATCATGCCAATACCTAATTCGAAGTTATTAATCGCTCAATGTAATATCAACTCATAAAACCATATATCCAGCATCGATTTAAAATTGAAATCCATAATGATTTAATCAATGCGCCTTCAAACCATTACTATTTCTCAAATTGACCTTATAAACTTACCAATGCATTCATTGCACATTCAAATGTTTTGCATTCCAAAGTTTTTAGAGTATTGCAATCCAACATTTCTCATATAATAAACGAGTCAAGAGCTCATAGCAATAAGAATAAAAGCATATAAGACCAAATCCATCATAACCTTTAATAGATCAGAATAAAACCAATAAATCTTCATGCTCAAAGGCTTAGTTAATCAAACAGATCCAAATGCGCAATCAAGGTAAGAGTATGCTAAAGGACATATGTTTGAAAAATCTTTTGCAGTCATGTGATAAACCAATGATCAAGTGTCTTCTGGAGAAATAAATAAAAGACGACTACAGTCCAAACGATGAAAGAGGTATTTTCACACTTACAGTTGTGAAAATCAAATCGAAACCAAATTGCAATTGTTGCAAAAATAAAACAAATGTCTAGAAGTACAATGCGACGATGATTTGTCGTTGTTACCACAAGGGGTGTAGGCAGCTTTTTTTTAAAGAGCAATTAAAAAAAATGAATTGGCTTCCAACAGATAGCATAAAAGCAGATGTACAAAAGAAAGAGTAAAACAACCATGAGCATAACATTCAGTGTGTATACACAGAAAGCATTAGAACACCATGAGTCGGAATCAAAGCTTCATATATTAATCTCAGAACTTGTGTACATGGGCTCTTCTACATAGCTCTCTACTTCTTCTCTTCTCTCTTGATAATGTTAATGTTACAATGATACAAGATGAAGGTGTCTATAGTCGTTTTCCCTCCAACTCCTAAAACTGTCTAATCTAGAATTTAAATCTACCTACTTACATTAATTGCCTATAAATGCCTCTACATATTACAGATGAGAGCGGATCGCTCAAGATCTGTTTACAACATGGAAGTACGCACTCTCTTAACTATTACATTAATGTCTGTGCATCCAAACTTTCAAAATAATTCAAACATTTTCAACATGTGCCAAAAATGAAATGACATTTGTCCCATGCTTGTTTGTTGTTGGCGATGCTCCTGCATAATTATTTGACTATAATTATTGACATACTTTTGATAATATCTTGTTAACCCTAGGAATCCTATAAGTTTCTTCAAGGTTTTGGGGATCGACCATTCCCTCATTGCTTTAATTTTGTTAGGATCTACTTTTACACTTTCATGAGATACAATATGACCCAAATATTCCACTTCTTGAACCCAAAAGGAACACTTGAAAGGCTTTTCATAAAGTTGTTTCTTATACAATACTTGCAATACTTTGTCAACATGTTGTACATGCTCTTCCCAAGATTTGTTGTAGATTAGTATGTCATCAAAAAATACCAACACAAATTTTCTAAGGAAGGGATTGAAAACATAATTCGTCAAGATTTGAAATGTTGAAGGTGCATTAGTAAGTCCAAATAACATGACCAAAAAATCATAATGAACTTCATGTGTTCTTAAATCTCTTTTAGGAATGTCTTCCTTGTTGGACAACTGAGAGGGGGGGTGAATCAGTTGTTACCATGCTTAAACAATTATGCTTCTTTTAAGATATTTACAAGGCACTCAATGTTGATCACAATAATGCAGGGAAATAAACAATGGCACATTCAACATCAGTCACATATATGAGAAACACAGAGACAGATATTTCCCAAGGAAACCCATACAGGGTAAAAACCTCTTCTTCTTTATATGATAAGTATTATTTACATTCTTTACATTATCATACATATGAGCACCAACTCATTGTGAGGCTACAACCTCTATTTTGCAAGCTGCAACTTGTTGAGAGAACCAACTCTCTATTTTTCTCTAGCACCCACTAGAAGGAAGCACCAACTCCATAGTTTCTCTAGCACCAACTAGAAGGAAGCACCAACTCCCTAGTTTCTCTAGCACCAACTCCCTGTGTTCAAGCCCCCACTTGAACCTCTGAGGAAACCAGTCCTCCCTAGCACCTCCTAACCACCCTGGATTATGAATATGAAATACTGAAACCTATTACAATGATATAGTGTTCAATAACAACTTACCAGTCTCATCACTGTTCTGCAAGATTTTGCTACTCAAACTTCCTCACTGTCTTCCAACATCTGTTCTTCTACTTTTTATGCTCTGTGTGCCATGTCCATTCACTACACAATTCTTCTTCTGTTCTATTCAGATGTTGCACTATGCTCCTTCTTCATGCATGAATCACATTCAACAACAACATCCACAACAACTACAACAGCAATGGCCTTCACATATCTTCTATGTACCATGTATATCTAGCTTCTGTGCACCTTGTGCATGCAATATTCACCATTCCTCTACATGCTCACACCACGCTAATTTCCTCCACAACTCAAGTTCTTTTCCTGATCATCATCACAACTCTTTAGCTTCTCTGGTGGTTCCCACCACGCATCCAACATCACTAGGTGTTCTGTTGAGATTCCTCAGCCTCTCTGGTAGTTCAGACTCTTCGTCCTCTTTGGCACAGTCGATTTTATCCTTTATTTTTCAGTTACAGACTTCAATGCTCATCCACCTGTCAATCCCTCTAAGAATCATCTTCCTTCACTGGACGAATCTTGGAGACTCTTCATCTCCTCTGGAAATCACACAGAGGTCTCTTCAAATTTTTTGGCAGAGACCATCAATGGTTTCTAGTAGTTACACTGCGAGGAGAAATATTAGCCCTCTGATTATGCTCAAATTCACCTGCACTGTTGGATTGGATCCATGCGATCTTGCATTCATTTTGGAATTTTGTCATTCGACAATTCAACATTCAGGTGACCAAGTGTCTCGACACTCCCAGTCGTGATCCCCAAAAAGGAGCTTGGTTTCTCTATCTTTTTCCTCCATCTCTTGCCAATGTGACCAAGGGCTATGACCATATCCTTTATTCAACAACTGTATTTGGTAATTTCGCATTTCGACACTTCGGCACTCCTGTGGTTATGTTTCTTGCCTCTCCAAGTCACGATTCGCGAAACTCAGAAATGGAGTCGGATCAATGGTCCACTTTCTTGGTGATCCAATGGTCCTGATATTTTCACGATCTCATTGTTCCTTAGATGGAGGTTTGCATCACTCCAAGTCGCGATAGGTGAGACTCTGAGATGGAGCTAGATCAACGATCCAGAACAAACCTCGATCTAACGGCTAAGATAGTTTCGTGATTTCACATATCACGAATTCGAGAGGTTAGGGAACCTCATTCCTTTGACTTTCCAGTCAACGACATGACGATATTTTTCCATGTGTCCTATGATTCGACGTTCTAGATCTTAGCTTGATTCAACGGCTCAAATCATATCGCGATTTCGACATTCTTGTTGCAAAGTGTTTCGACACTCAAACTTCCGGTATTCGAAACCCCAATAGCCAAAACTTCGAAATGGAGTTGGACCACCGCTTTGATATTGAACTTTAAAGAACATGCAGGTTCTTCCTGATCCAACGATGGTTGGACCCTGCGCTCGGATCTAACGCCAGAGATCTGTCCTCCATCTTTGCGCTCCTCCTGTTTGGATTCAAATATGACGGTCATCGAGAATTCTGAATGGGATCCAACGATCAATGTCACTTATATGCCTGAGCTTATGCATCCTCCTTACTTAGAATAATTTCTAAGTGTCAAAGGCCTCGACCTTTGATGAGATCCTAAGTATGTTATCTCTCTTGAGCTTTGGCAATGAGTTAACCTCGTCCCTAGTGCACACCTACGCACTGCGTGCGACTTTGCACTAATTTACATTGTTCCTGTTTTTCCATCGATGCAAAATCTGATCTTTCCATAAATGACAAGCACACACTGTCTGTAAAACATGCCAACAATCTCCCCCTTTGGCATTGATGGCAACAAAGGCACCCCTGTTCTTTTCTCCCCCTTTGACATCAATGTCAAAGAAAACACGCTCCCCTTGAGTTGTTGCATTAATTTTAGTTGGTATCAGATATGCAACCAATACAGGACTCCCCCTAATAGGATGAAATCTATTAGATGTGAGACAGGATGACACCCAACTTCTGTCTGAGATATTCAAATGGTGTCTTGGCTAGGGGTTTAGTAAATATGTCTGCAATTTGTTCTGTAGTGGGAATGTAATGGACCTGAACAATCTAATTGGTGACCTTCTCTCTCAGAAAATGATATTTTATGGGAATATGCTTGGTATTGGAGTGGAAGACATGATTTTTAGACACACTGATGGCACTAGTGTTATCACAATGAATTGGGATCGGTGCAGTGTATTTTACCTCCAAGTATGCAAGTGTCTGAATCATCCATAATACCTGAGTGCAATAGGTAGCAACAACAATATACTCTACCTCTATGGTTGATAGAGAAATGGAACCTTGCTTTTTACTAAGCCAAGATACTATGGAGTCACCCAGGAAGAATACTCTTCCACAAGTGTTTTTTCTCTCATCAACACAGTTTGCCCAATCTGCATCTGAATAAGCAGTCAGTTGAAGATTTTGATTTCTGGGATACCATAGACCATAAGTCATTGTTTCTTTCAAATACCTGATTATCCTTTTGACAGCTTGCAAATGACTCTGTTTAGGTGCAGCCTGATATCTTCCTACCATTCCTACATCATGCATTATGTCTGGGCGAGATGTTGTGATGTACAACAAGCTGCCTATCATTGATAGATATGACCTTTGATCAACATTAGGTGAATCACCATCCTTGCTTAATTTACATCCAGTTATCATAGGTGTACCCACATGTTTAGAATCTTCCATTTTAAACCTTTTTAGCATTTCTCTTAGATATTTTTCTTGAGAAATGAACATCCCTTTGGACCTCTGAGTAATTTGCATACCAATAAAAAATGACAGTTCTCCTATCATAGACATTTCAAATTTAGACTCCATGGTAGAAGCAAACCATTGTACCAATGAATCCTTATTACATCCAAAGATGATGTCATCTACATAGACCAATACAATGAGCAAATCATTATCCTTTGTTTTAATATATAGATTGTTGTCAGTTGTTCCTCTCTTGAACCCTTTGTCTTTGAGATACATATCAAGTCTGTGATAGCAGGCTCGAGGCGCTTGTTTTAAACCATATAAATCTTTCTTCAGCTTTCATACTAATTCAGGGTTATCAGATAGTTTGAAACCCTCTGGTTGTTCCATATAGACTTCTTCACTTAAATCTCCATTTTTAAAGGTTGACTTGACATCCATTTGGTAGACTTTAAACCTTTTATGACAAGCATAGGCAAGAAACATTCTGATAGCTTCTAATCTTACTATAGGCGCAAATGTTTCATCAAAATCCAGTCCTTCTATCTGAGCATAGCCTTTGCAGACTAACCTTGCTTTGTTCCTGATAACTTGTCCTTGCTCATTCAACTTATTCTTAAAGATCCATTTGGAGCCTATGACATTTTTACCTTCAGGTTTGTGAACCATCTCCCACATATTGTTTTTCTCAATCTGATCAAGTTCTTCATTCATTGCTTTAACCCAGTGGTAATCTTTGTTGGCTTCATTAAAATTCTTGGGTTCCATCATGGATATGAAGGCTATATGAGATTTTTCAGTGTTTTTTATTAGCTTTCTCCTGGATTGTACACCTTTGTCTTTTTCTCCAATTATCTGACTTGCAGGATGATTCTTTTGAATGATTCTGGAGGAGGAATTTGTAGTTGACTATTGATTTGAATCTGTCTGAGTCTTCATCTAATTCAGAGTCTTCGTTTTCTGATTCTTGGACCTATTCATCTTCATCTTTAGCTATGTTTTCTATAGAATACTCATTACTATACACCTCTCTTGCTAGGATTCCTTCATCAATTATTACATCAATATAGTCAACCATTTTATGAAGCCTCTTATTATAGCATCTGTATCCTTTACTGTTTGTAGCATACCCTAAGAAGATACCTTCATCAGCCCTGTTATCATATTTGCCGAGGTTCTCATCATTATTCTTTATGTAGCATTTACTCCCAAAGACTCTGAAGTGTTTGATTGAGGTAGGTCTTCCAAACCATAATTCATAAGGTGTCTTGTCA
>JZKD02S1989774.1:11687-22903 GCA_000966675.3 Picea glauca
GTGATCTAGTTTTCAGATCTGGACCCTATTTCATGGGGTCGAGAGGGTTGTTCTTAGCCCCCTGGACTCTTGACTTCAATCCCGAAGCCGAGATCACCGCAGCCCCTGTTTGGGTTAGGTTGCCTCATCTTCCCTTGTATCTCTGGGGGGAATGATCTCTGGAGGACATTGGAAATAAGCTTGGGCATTTCCTGGACAGGGTGGAGCCGAAAGGGGATCAGTTTACCTGCGCTCGTATTTGTGTTGAGGTTAACCTCGAGAAAGGACTACCGGAAGCCATTAAGCTCTCCATGGGGGAATGGTGCCATGTCCAAGAGCTGGACTACGAGCAGATTCCTTTTAAGTGCCTACGGTGCCATGCTTACGGTCATTTCACAAAAAGCTGCCCCAAAGCCTATAAGGAGATGGGACCAGTCAAAGAAGATGATTTTCAGCCAGTATCTAACCGACAAAGGCAGCCAAGGCGAAAGGATCCACTAGCCTAGGCTCCGAAGGTCAATCATTCAGCAGAGGCAACTCTAGAAAATAAAAACAGCTTTGATGCGCTGAAGGAAGATGAAGCCCTAGATCCAGAAGCAACAGCAGTTAAGGAAGATCCTCCAGCAGACGAAAGCCTTCCGGATTCCACCCCCCCAGATTCAGTAGCAGTGAGAGAAATTCGGGCTTCAGATCCGGAACCCTCTGCCTCTGCAGGTCTGGGCGTTTCAGTCCCCTCTAGCGGCTATGTGGAAACTTCTGAACCTGAAGACAAGTCAGTTCCGTCGCCACCCCTTACCCGAGGGAAAAGGACCAACAAAGCGCGCAAAGAAAAGGAGGCGACCTCCAACATTTCTTTAGGTTCTCAGAAAAAGCTAGATCCCTACTTTAAGGGGAAAATTTCATCCCCTTCGGCTTAATGTTTTGCTTTTGTCTTCTACTATGCTCACAGTTTGTGAGAATGTACTCATGTATGCATTTTTTGTCATTTTCTCGAATTAGCTCAAGAAGCAGATGGGATTGGTCTCCCGAGACATTCACAAGAAGGTTGGCAGCACTGTTAGAGGTCACCAACTTTCTTCAGATCTGTAACTTTCTAATTCTGGCTTGCCAGAATGCCGCTTAGTACAACATAATCGTTCTTGTCAAAAAAAAAAAACAAGTATATTCTTTTTTAATATAATTTTTTTTTTCTCCGAAATAAACTAGGAGGACACTTCAAAGTAAAAGCAGATCATGGTAGTTTGAAGTACTTCTTAGAGAAATTATCATCTTTAGAAGAGAAACAAAAATAGGTTACAAATATGTTAGGTTATGACTTTGAAATTATATACAAAAAATGAAAACTTAATATCGTGGTAGATGCACTTTCAAGGAAAGAAGAAGAAACATAGGGTTCACTATGTGTTATTTCTATTTCACAATATAATTGGGTGGAAGAAGCAAGGATACAATGAAAGCAAGATCAAGAGGTATGCAAGATCATTAACAACTACATGAGGACACTCATGAATTAGATAAAATTGTATGGAAGAATGATTTGTTATGCTTATGATCGCCTATATTTATGTAAGAATTCCCAACTCAAATAGAGGATCCTTTTGGAATTGCACACTTCTCCTATAGGAGGACATCCAAGTCTCATTAAGACTTACCATAGGATCAAGCAGGATTTTTTCTGGGAAGGTCTTAAAATTGATGTTCAAAAGTTTATGTTTGAATGTGTGGTTTGCTAACAGAATGAGGGAGAGACAATCAAGATGCCAGGTCTCCTACAACCATTAGCTATGCCAAGTCAACGTTGGGAAGAATTTTTAATGGATTTTATTACAGGTTTACCCAAATATAAAGGAAATATTATCATCATGGTAGTAGTGGATCAACTAACAAAGTATGCCCATTTTTTCTCTCCTTCTCATCCTTTTAAAGCAAGTATAGTAGTTGCATCATTCGTGGAAACAATTTAAAATCTACATGGAGTCCCCAAGATTATTGTAAGTGACAGAGATCCAATTTTCATCCAATTTTCACTAGAAAATTTTGGACTGAATTATTTTCTTGTTTGGGTACTCAATTGGCTCACATCTCATCTTACCATCCTCAATTTGATGGGCAAACTGAGATTGTGAATAAATTTCTAGAACGATATCTTTGTTGTTTTGCATCTGATAAACAAACACAATGGGTCAAGTGATTTCCCTTGGTAGAATGGTGGTACAACAGATCCTTCCATAATTCATCAAAAATGTCCCCATTTATAGCACTTTATGGACATCATCCTCCATCTATCACATCATTCTTGAAGGGTACTGTAAAGGTTCAAGTGATGGAGGAACACATAGGGCACCAAAAAGAGGTTCTAAAACTAATGAAGCACAACTTGGTTATGGCACAAAATAGGATGAAACAACAGGAAAATCAACATCACAGTGAAAGGGAATTTGAAGTGGGGGATTGGGTATTTTTGAGGCTACAGCCATATAAACAAATGTCCCTCAAGCAACAAAATAAGAACAGTAAATTAACACCCAAATATCATGGCCCTTATAAGGTATTGCAAAGGATTTGAAGTATGGATTCCAAATTAAAGTTACCTCCATCTTCATGTGTACATTCAGTCTTCCATGTTTCTTGCTTAAAGAAGGTAATCAGTGACAAGATGTCAGTCCAAACTATTTTACCAAAGATTAATGAACAAGGAGAAATCATACTAGAACCAGAAAAAATCCTTGAAATAATGATTAAGAAATTGATCAAGCAATTACTGAGTACCTCCTCAAATGGAAGAACCTACCAGTGGAAGAGGCGACACACAAATATGAGTTCTTCATGCAAAAACACTAGCGGTTAGTCAAGTATTGAGGAAAACACTTGTTTGAAGGGGAGGGGGTTGTTAAGCCCTAAAAAATGTCCCATGTTATGTGTAAAACCCCTTATTAATTCTTGGATATTGAATTATTACATTTCAAGTGTTATATTAGTAGGTCGGCTAGAACCATTCATTATACATTTTCATTATAATTGTGGACATTGAATATATTGTAAAATGAGGTTTCCCCCTCGAAGTGGATTGTTATTCATTGACTTTTTATCATTTTCAAGGTGTTGGTTCATGATGTAATACCTATACTCTCTTAAAAAATGACAAATCATTTAAATTAACTATTACTATTGTTCCACTTTCTTGGCTTGGCGCAATTCAACAATTCAGCTTGCATAAATGTCTTTCCTTACATATTTTTCCTCCAACTACTACAACATCGCCACTTACCTTGTAGTCTTTTTCTCTTAGTCCTCGACCCATGCCATCCTCACTATCCATATCCTCTAACCCTCTCACTACCATACCTCGTGCCTATTTCTTAATTTACAAACCCTCATTCTTCCTACAAATACTCTCTATATTATCTCTTAGATCGATTACCCAATGCATTTACTTCAACTCCTTTTATGCATCCCTCTCCAACCTTTTCATTCCCTCACCCCACTAATATCACCTAGTACCAAGCAAATCTATATAGCTCAATCACAAGTAGATCTCTACTAGACTCCAACAAAATGACACAAGACTCACTTAGGTATATGACACACCCTCTTTATTGAGGATGCATCAAAATCAAATATCGACATTTCATTCAGGGTTCTCAAATACTCCATGTTCAAGAGTTTATCAAAGCTCTTCTGGAAAACTATTGTCCCTCACATAGGGATGTTTAGCTTCATAACAAATCTCGGGTGATCATAACAACGATATCTCCCCTCACTCAGATGCACATTCTCAATCTTGAGCTAGCTACATGAGATCCAATAATTATGGACCAAAACACAACATCATAGTACTTAGAAACCACAAGTAACTATTTTTTACAAGCATGCCTCTTATAGGTCGTACACACACTCTTGGGAGCACTAGATACATGTATATCACACTTGCCACATTGGCCTCTTCATTTAGTTATTACACCATGATTAACTCCTTTATTCTTCAACCTCCGACTTGATACTAGTACACTAGAGCACCATATTTTCACTCACTATTTATAATCTAGATGGATATTGGTGGCCACCCATCTAATCCACTGGCTCAAAAAACAATTTTCCATTTTGGCAGTTTTTTGCAGTTTTTCGGGTTCTAAATGTTTGGGACCATTTTGAGGCCTTAAATGATGTTTGTATTTGGAATTTTTTTTTTGGTGGGGAGGGGGGGAGCAGGAGTTTGCAACAACATGCCTTGATTCCAGGCAAAATTTGTACTCCCTAGCTAGACCTTTTCGACGAGGTATTGAAGGCCCCAAAGAGAAATCGTATGCAGAAGTTAAACCCTCGACAAGTTGACGTATCAACTACCCCCATCAAGGCCCACAAACATTTTGGTGTTTCATCTCCTATGGTTATAGTTTTGGATGTTTAGGGTTTTCTCATTTATGATTTATGTTAAAAAAGGCCTTCAGAGCCTCATTGTAAACACATCTTCTTACGAATGAGCTTATCTGTCACCTTTCTTCTCATGTGTAAGATGCCACCATTCTAGCAAGTTCATTCACTCTATATTTTTAAATTTTTTGTACATTTCTTTCATTAATTGAAATTGTGTATTATTGTATCTTTGTGTTTCTTGAAATATCTCTATGTATTTCCTTATTATATCTTTTCCTTCATTTCGTTCTCAAAATAATCTGGATCAATTGTATCAAAGCATATTTCTCCTTGTCCTTTCCTAATGCATGTCCTTGACGAGGTCAAGATATAGAGAGTTGGGTCTCGAGCTAGTTTCTCTTGAGGACAACTGCTCTCACCAGCCCAAGCAACCTCCCATGGAAGAAGAAAAGAGAGATGATGGGGCAAGAGATTATCTTCTTTCGTTGCTCAAGGAAGCTCTCACATGACAAAGGGATGTGTTGTCACATGAAGTTGTTCAAGGTCGAAGGTGTCATCCATGAGCACGGGCATACAAGCAAGTGCAGTTTTTAGAAGCAAAGATCCCCTCGTGCAGTTCAGTTTAGCGCCACCTCAAAATGTGGTTGGAAGGATCCCATAGTTAGCAGGCAGATAAAGCTTTGGTGGGGGCGCTAAAATAGTTGGCACACCCAGATCGTAGATCGCAATCAGATCAATGGAATCCAATCATTTCGACACTACAAGCTGCAAGGGTGTTAAAATCCAAAGGTGTGCCGAAAGCCAAACCACGGTATTATGGGGAGGCTACGTGGTGGAAGATGGTGCATTTCGGGCCCAAAAGCGGTGCGGGTCCAAACTGTTTTCGACGGCCCTGAAATCACATGTGCATATAATGACGTATCCAAAAATAGCACGTGGTCACCCGCTAGTCGTCAAGTCGTGTCCCGATCCTAAGGAGAATTTAGTTAATGATCGAGGACTGGTAGTTGAAAACTAGTTTCACTCCATAAATAGAAATCATGGAAGCTCTGGAAACAGAGACAGAACTGTCAGCCTGAGGTACCACGATGAAAAATTTCTTCCTGCAGGCCCATACTAATCTAAGCTTGCATTTGACAGAAGGAAACACGCACAGTCTAACAGAAGGATACACAGATAAAAAACCTTGGATGGGATGGCCAGATGACTCTCCTGGAGGTTGTTCACTGATCTGAGTATAAATAGATCAGTTCAAGATTTTTTTAGTGTGGTCAAATGGTTGAGCAAAGCTCCCTATTTTGTAATATTTTGATACCAGAGTTCTTCTCTGGTTATGTATGAGACCTGAGACTTTCTCATTAATAGAAGTCATCTTCTTTCATCATCTTGTTTACTTTAGTGTTGAAACACTCGTGCATCGATAATCCAAACGAGTTGTTGTAGTTGTATTGTAATGGAGGTTTGATTATAATGTTGTTGTGACCTGTTTCACTATTATCTTTCATTGTCTTGTTTCCCCTGATGCTGAAATGATCGTGCATGGATGATCCAGATGAGTTATTGTAGTTGTATTGTAATGGACGTTTGATTATAATACTGTTGTGGTATATTTCAGTATCTTAAACTTGAGCTCAAGAGTGCTCTTGTGCCTGAGTTTTTCTTCACCAAGCTGCTTGAAGGCTGGATGCTCATGGCAGACTTGTCCACTTTTCTCACTAAGTCTTCCTTCTGCTCATCTTTAGCCTTAACCACTGACTGAATTTAATGAGGACCTCATTTCCTTATGCATCGCTTGTCCATTTTATGTGATTAAACATTCTTGTACCAGGCTTTGTCCATTTGACCTCCACTCATAAACCTACCTCCACCAACATTTTGATGGGTACTGGGCTTATCCTCTTGCAATATGAGGGTGAATCTCAGTGCTAACATTCTTGGCACCATTACCGAGGAATGAATGGAAGACATTTCCCTTGGATTGAACGACAAATAAATTATGATTTTGAAGGTGCATTAGAAATCAATACCCTGAATATTGCAACTCGCACATGGCGACTCTATTGTTTCAGTTATGGCTCCTAAAGGCAGACACATGAGGTCAACTCCACAACTACCTTTGGCAACACCTGAAGTTGACCTAGTGAATATTATCAAGAAAATAAAGACCTCTCAAGAAGGACTTTCAGCTATTGTACCAAGTGATTCTGGTAATTTACATGACCCTTCTTTTAAAACTCCAGTAGTTGTATCCAATTATCCTTTTCTACCATCTATTGGAGTTTCTAGAAGTTTAGATTTTAAAAAATTTCGTGTTGAACGTCCCCCTTCTAGTCTTCATTTGGAAGGAGAAAATTTTGAAACCCTTGTTTCCCATGATATTGTAAAGTTGTTTAGACCCAGGAGCTTAGAAGATTTTCCCACTTTGGGTTTTCCTACTCCTCCTCCTATCAAAGTTGTTGTATCTAAAGAGGGGGAAACTTCTTTTCCCTTGAACCCCATATCATTCTCCTCCAACACTCAGTTGTTTCCCCTTTCCCCTAGAAACACAACTGCAATCCTACCTGTCCAAACTCCATCTCCCCCTTGTTCTCCTACAATTTACATCCAAATGGCAGGTGCTAATCTTCCTAGAAACAGGATGGATGCCATAGTGGCTGCTAGATATGCCCCTCTTATTTTACCTCAGCCTATGAATGATCTCCCAGTTGGAGACTACCTTAAGTACATGCCCAAATTCATAGGGGAGGAAGATATAACTACAGAAGAACACCTCTCAGCTTTCTATAGTTATGCAGATAATCATAACATTGAAAATGAAGATGTTTGGATGAGAGTTTTTGTACAGAGCCTTGATGTTGAGGCTAGGAAATGGTTTATGGATTTGACCCTTAGATATATTGTTGGGATTGAAGCTCTGGATGATTCATTCCTGAGGCATTGGGGGGATAAAAAATATTTTCTTTATTATATTACAGAATTTGGCTCACTTAAGAGGAAAGAGGGGGAATCTGTTCAGACTTCTCAAAAAGATTTAATAAGATGTACAATAAGATTCCCACAGAAATAAAGCCTACAGAAACCTCTGCTAAGATTACTTATGTCAGTGCTTTTGACCCTGAGTTTTTCCTCTTATTGAGAGAAAGAAGAGATACCTCTTTAGCTCATATGCAAGATACAGCGCTTGAAGTAGAATCTAATATATTGGAATATGACAAACTTCGAAGTAAATCTGATAGAGACAGAAGAAAAGGTAGGGTTGAAACTTCAACCTCTGATTCCTCTACTTCTCACCCTCAAGTGGATGAATTGACAAAACTGGTAAAATCACTTTATGCAGAAATGGAGAAATTCAAATTTGAAGGAAAATAGAGCTATAGGAACCCCTGGAATGTTGATAAGAGGGGTAATTTCAGAAGACCCAATAACTCCCCTCGAATCATCCAAAGAAATCAAAGAAATAGGGATAGGGATGATCAAAAAATCCAAGCCCCTCTCCAAAATAACCCGATTACTGATGAAGAAGGAGAGGAAGAAGATGTTGATCCTGAAATCCATTGTCTTGGTGAAACCTCTTCGTATCCTCATTTAACCAAATCTACACATGAAGATTCTATCATGGATAGCCAACTAAATGAGGTGAGAAAAGGGGAAAGGAACAGTGTCAATACAAATAGATACAACCTAAGGTCCAAGAAGAAAGAGGGAAAGCCTGGCATTCCTGATCAACCTACTAGAACAGAGAATCCTGCTAAGGATGTGGTATCTAGCAACAAAGAAAAAGAGGCACAAGACCTCAAGCAGTGGTTAAGATCCCTACCCCAGAAGTTAAAGAGATTTTGAAGCCTCCCTCCTCTTTTATCTTTGAGAATGAGATTCAAAACATTAAAATCCCTGTACCTTTTTTGGAGCTAGTTAAGAATGAGGATTTCAAAAGTTACCTTTCCAAAATGTTGTAACTTGAACCTTCATCTTATCCCACAGATTCAATCAACCTCCAAGATGAAAAAATAGTTGTCATACTAGGACCTTTGGTAGAGGATAGGGAGGACTCTTCCCCTCCTTTCTATACATCATTGAATATTCATGATAAAGTGTTGCACAATTGTTTGATGGACTCAGGGGCATCTCATAATCTCATGCCTAAGACTTTCATGGATGAGCTTGGGTTGGAGTTACAAAAACCTACCATGACCTATACTCATTTGATTCCAGGAAAGTGAAGTGTCTTGGGGTTATTAAAGACCCGGTTGTTTCCTTGTTCCAATTGTCAATGAAAAGTGTGGTCATGGATATTTTGGTGGCTGATGTCCCCCCTAAGTTTGGGATGCTCTTGTCTAGATCTTGGATCAAAAGACTAGGGGGAACTTTGCAGATGGATCTCTCGTATGCCACCATTCCTGTGTTTGGGGGGGGAACATAGAAGGCTTTATAGGGAAGCACAAATTGCTTACATTATCAGTGATGAAGCAAATCCTGCCAACCACCCCATTTTTGCAGTTGATATTGATTTAGGAACCAGTATGTTACAGCTCACTGACGCTCCTCAAACACCTATTGAAATCAGAAAGTAGCCTATTACCTCTCGTGAAGATCCTGCTCCAAATACCTTTGTTTAGAAGATGTTTTTTGATGGAGCCTTTTCTAGGGAGAGTGTTGGTGTTGGGTTAGTCTTTATTTCCCCTACCCAAGAGACCATATCTCTGTCTTACAATCTTGAATTTGAAACAACAAACAATGTGGTAGAATATGAGGCTCTTGTTTTGGGTTTGAGGGTTGCTAAAGACATGAAGATTGAAGAGCTAGCAGTGTTTGGAGATGTTGTCAAGTCAAAGATATGTACCAATCTAAACACCAGGTTGAGGGCCTACAGAAATGAATTTTGGGATCCCATTGATAGTTTCTTCTTGGATTTTAATATCTCATTTGTTCCAAGAGAAGGGAATACTATGGCAAATCCCTTGGCTATCTCAGCAAGTAATTTCAGGATTCCTTTGCCCCCAAAACTCAAGTATGATGTGGAAGTAAGGTATAGACTCTCTATTGCTGACAATGTCAAACATTGGAAGGTTTTTTAGGACGATTTTGAGATAAAAATATTTCTTGAGACTGTGGATGAATTTTTTGCTTTACATATTGATCAAGATTAGGATACTGAAGAAATACCTCATGCTGATATTTTTCTGAATAAAATTGTTGATCATCATATTGTTAAGTTGCCCAGTAACCATATTCCAAAAGGACTTGTCCCCTTGGAGAGATTGTTTGACAGAAATGAAGTGGCTATAAAGATTAAAGGTTCAGCTGAAGATGTCAAGGTGACTGAATGCAATTTAGGTACAGAGGAGGATCCAAAGTATGCCAAATTGTCTAGCAGTTTGTTAAAAGAACAAGGGGTTGAATATGTTAAGCTTTTTAAGAAGTTTGTGGATGTGTTTTCCTAGAAATATGAATATTTAAGAACATATGACACAAACATCATTGAACATAAGATCCCTTTGAAAGAGGAGACCAAGCATTTTAGGCAGAAACTCAGACAAATAAATCTCATGTTGCTGCCTATTATGGAAAAAGAAGTGAAAAAGTTGTTGGATGCCCAGATCCTCATTCCTTTGAGATATTCAAAAAGGGTGGACAACTTAGTGCATGTGAGGAATAAAAATGGGGAAATCAGGTTATGTGTTGATTTTAGGAATTTGAACAGGAGCTCCAAAAAATATAACTACCCCTTTCGAAAGATGGGGCACATTTTGTAGAGAGTGACTAGTTCATCTAGGATGTCTATGATTGATGGCTTCTCTGGCTACAATCAGATTTATGTCCTGCCTGAAGATACAGAGAAGACAACCTCCACTACTCCTTGGGGCACATTCATGCATGCTAAAATTCCCTTTGGAGTGATGAATGCAGGAGCAATCTTCCAGCGAGCCATGGACATCGTATTTATTGGGGAGAAAGACAAATTTGTAGTCATTTATCTCGATGACATTACAGTGTTCTCAAATTCTGACAAAGAGCATTGTCATCATTTGAAGAAGGTCTTCCTGAAGTGCAGAACGTTTGGTCTCTCTCTCAATCCTAAGAAATATTTGTTTGCAATGGAGAAAGGTAAATTATTGGGGCACATTGTGTCAGCAAAAGGGATAAGAATTGATCCAAGAAGGGTAGAGGCCATCCAAACCTTATATTTTCCTAGATCTAAGAAAGAGGTTCAATCTTTCTTGGGTAAGGTCAATTTTCTAATAAGGTTCATCTCCAACTTTGTTGAATTAGTGAAGTACATTACGGGCATGCTTAGAAAGGGAAATGAGGTGAAATGGACTTTTGAGCCTCGAGAAACTTTTGATCAAATAAAAAAGGATTTGACTGAAGCACCAACGCTCATTAGCCCTGACTATTCTAAAGAATTTTTGATATTTTCCTTTGCCTCATTTGACACATTAGTTGTTGTTTTGCTAGAGAAGAATGCATAGGGATTAGAGCAGCCTATTTCCTTTTTCAGCAAAGCATTGAAGGATGTAGAAATGAGATATGATATCATGGAGAAGCAGGCATATGCTTTGGTCAAAGCCCTCAAATCTTTCAGAATATATATTTTGCATTCAAAGATTGTTGCATATGTCCCTTCGGCCTCAGTGAAAGAGATATTGATCCAGCCTGACGTATATGGAAAGAGAAGCAAATAGATTGCTAAAATTATGGAATTTGACCTTGAAATAAAGCCCATTAAATTGGTGAAAGGACAAGGTTTAGCCAGATTGTTGGTTGAATCAAAATGCAAAGCTTTGGGGGTTACTTTCATGAAAATAAACTCAGAAAATTAGCAAGCTAAGATTGTTGATAAAGGATCTCATGTCAACCCCAGC
>JZKD02S1989785.1:0-61408 GCA_000966675.3 Picea glauca
TGCATTTGTCGCTATAGGTCTGATAAGCTCTGCAGTAGAACTGCATTAATTTCGGTTTGCTTTTCTTGTTCCTTAATCATCCTTTCATTATCAGCCTTGCAGCTTTGCAATTCGACCATGAGACTCCTCACAGTCTCAGTTAGGTCTGGAGGGGTTCCTATTGCTCTTCTTTCGTCAGACTCTTCGTCTCTGTTGTGGGAGCCTTCTCCCACCTCTTGGTGAGTCACCATACTCTGCGTCTGTAGATTCCTGCGGTTGATTGTCCGCTCGAGTGAAAAGACAAACGTTGGTTATTAGTCAAGAGTTAAATTCTTTTTTTATAATTTGCGCATAAATTCATAACTTTTTCACATGCATACACAATCGGGTTCTCATTTTCCAAGTTTTTAATCCTGGACCAGAGAGCCAAGTTAGGGGGTTACTCCTCGTAGGAGTGCTTCGAACGGAGTTTATGCGCGACTCGTGCATGCGCCCAATCAAGCCGAGTGTTGTAACCATGCTTTGATACCACTTTGTAACATACCCACTACCTAAATCAAATTTTTTTCGGTCCTCTGTCGGACTCGAACCCCTAAATAACCATGGAGACCCAGCGTAAGCTGGCTCTTTCTCTCTCCTTCTTCATTCCCATGTGATCGTGGGTTATGTTCACGGTTCAATAGAATGCAGTGTCTTTTGTGTTTCGCGCCTTGACGCTACAGTAATGTCTAATCGTTCGACTCTACAACCACCGAACCCTGACAGGGCTAGCGACCGACCAATGGGGTTGAATCCCTACAGGATCAGCAATTGGCCAATAGGAACAAATCTCAACAGGGGTAGAGAACCGCCAATGAGAACAAGCCCCGTCGCGTGGTTAGGTGTAATGCAGGTGGCAGAAAAGGGAAACTCGACACGGTAGTCGACATGACAGGAGGGGGGCCCTACTTCACACGTCACACTATTCCGGACCCCCCCCCCCATTAAAGGCAGAATGGCAAGGGGGGTCCAGAATCCACTTGAGCGTCGTCGATCGTGATGAGTTAATCTCAACCGTTCGGGAGTTGCGCGTCCAATTCCAAACCCGCCCCCCTACCGCTAAAGGCAGAACAGTAAGGGGGCTCCGGAATGGAACCTCGACCGTAGATCTGGGCGGGTGGACTCTAGTCGTCCAGATCTACTCACTGCTTATCCTAAAGCATAACCACGTCCTGGCTTAAGTTAACGTCTTGTTTTCACATCTAACGGTCATTACAGACCCTGAGATCCTCCGACAGGGTTTCTTCCATTCATCGGGGTTTACCATCACGAAAATCTGGACTCTCGATCACGGAGCTCTCGAACCTTCGATAAGATCTCTTCCGGCCTTAGCCCCTCCTGGCTATGCCCTATGGTCCATATGATCGCTCCCATAAAACCGCAGCCTTATATCCTCCCATCAGGGTGTTGGACTTCAAATCCCCGACGCGTTCCAATTCCCGCTAGCCCTCCAGGCTAAGCTCCTAGATCACATGACCACGATCCCCGTGACCACAGTCTTATCCCTCGTCGGGGCTACGGGGTTTTCAATGCCAAAATGCATTGGCTCACGGGATTCCCGATCCTTCGAATCCCGACTTCCCGCTATGCTGACAGCTGGCCCCCACAATGGCGCTTCCTACTTCTCTAATATACTGATAGCTGGCTCCCACTCATCGGGGTTTCGAGCGTTGCGATTCCAAAATGCATAAACAAATTGTCTTCAGGATTCCCGATATCCCGACGACACAAATGTCGATCAACAACTTCCTGTCGGGACTTTCCCCGACGACGCCAATCACTGCCACGTGTCCTCCTCTGATGGACGGTCCCGATTTCTCTGGGATTTTGAGACTTGTGATGTCCCCATTCTCACGACCTCGGGAACTCCGATTTCCCGATGCCGAATATCCCGACTCTCTACGGATTCCGAACACCTGTCTCCCTAAACGGACGGCTCAAATTTTGTCGGGGTTTTCACTTCGGGCTTCCCCGATCTCTTGTCCATGGGAATGTCGATATCCCGACTCCCGATAGTAAACCTCAATCTCCGCCACGTGTATCCCCAACGGACGGTTCAGATCTTCCCAACGTTTCGAGACTTGAAGTGTCTCGATTTTCTTGTCCTTGAGAATCCCGATATGCCAATGGTTGGACTCCCGATGGTAACCCTTGGACGGCTCCGGTCCGATCCGATGACTGACGGGTAATTGGACCAAGATCTAACGGTCTAGCTCTGTTCTTCCTGCGCACACTCCAGAGACTAAACTCCGAGCACCTTAACCCGATCCGACGGTTGACGGGATTTCTGGATGAGATCCAACGGCTCAGATTGTCCCTTCTTGTGTATTCCTCCACTACTTCGTGGATGTGGTAAGATCAATGGTTCAAATGTTCTCCTTGGCCTTGGGATCTATGATCCCGATTTCCTCTCTGTTCACGAAGATAGAGGGAAAATGGGGCAAGGTATGTAACGCCCTTGTTACTTTCGTCGATCTAACGGTCGTGAATGGTTATGGGTCATCCGATGAGATCTCGTTCGTTGAGTTGTTACTTATCCCTACACTACTATCTCAGAACCTTAAGAGGGTCATTCCTCCTCGTACAGGGTTATTACAACTTGCCCATTTAAGCCCCTTTTTCTAGGTTCTTGGAAAACCTTTCCAAGAAGGGAATCTCTGTGAAGTGTCCTATTCCGGGGCCATCCTGAAAACAGACAAGGGTAAAACACTTCCTGAGGACGGGCTGGAAGCCTAACTTAGTTCAACCTAGGCATACTTAGATTCATTTATCAACGTAAGTCATGCATGGTTTCCTCTGTCATAAGCATGTATTTTTATATTCTTATCAAAACTGCATAGACATTTTTACACTGAAATCATTCACAATTTCACAGTTCTATGAGCATATATATATATATATATATCTATATCAATCTATGAATTTCAAGATGCAATATGTAAAACACTTATCAGAAATAACACCAGAAGTGGGTGCAAATACTGAGAGGGGTGCTCGTTTCCACCCAACCGTAGGCGTAGCGAATCCCAGTGGATTTACCACTAGCCACCCTCGAGCTGAGACCACGATGTTGTGAGACTGTGTCTCTCTCTGTCTGCCAGTGACCAGGAGCGAAGGTTGCAATCCTTCCTCTCTGCTATCACTCACTCTGCGTAATGTCAGAGTTCCCCTCGCGTCCCCCTCTAATCTCTTCTTCCCCACGTCTTATCCTCTCTCGAGGTTGCGTGTGGCGCGATTACCCTCGTGCTGATCAGGCCTGACGGCTCTACGGATAGGCGGTTTACCTTCCCATCCCTCATTAAGCCATCAACCTGTCAGCCTACAAGGCATTAAATTTCAGGGCCAGTGAGTCGCTTTTGGTTCTCCGGGCCAGTGGAGTCCAAATACGGTATTTAATTCTTGGTGGAAGTTAACGCCACCTTTTCAAGTGCCTTCCACCGCCATCGCGATCTCTTTTCTGCACATCCCCTCTCAGCAGTCCTGCAATAAGTTCAAAATGTCATTCACATTTATTGACCTTTTCCTCAAGGTCCCTTTACATCACATGTCCATATTTATGAGTTTGCCATAGTTCTTGGCCAGTCCAGTTATTTTTACAAGTTGGGGGAAACAGGGTGTTACACGACTCCACTAGGGAGTTACAACTTGATTGTGGTTTTTCGTTGGCCATTTTCTCATAGCCTATCTTTTACATTCTGTTTCAGTCTCTGAGTTTGTAGGAGACCCAATTAGACTCACTGGATTTAAAATTTCCTGAGACCCTTTGTCCTTTTTGAGAAATTTTCTATTTTGTAAAACACGTCCGCACTGCACCTTATTCGTAGCCGCGGAAACATTCCATTTCCGCACCCTGGTAGCTTGTTTCGGTGCGGGATTTCCACGACCTTCTTGATTATTGGCCTGCGAAAACCACTCATTTCCGCACTGCATTATACTACCTGCCCGCCGCAGCATTTGAAATCTTTTTGGATTGGGTCTTGACCTTTACTATTGCCCAGTTTTTTATTCAATTAGGTTGAAAAATATTTTTTATACCAGTTCTTGAATGCTTATGATTGTTTCAACTTGATCTTGATTGATTTCAGAGATCGAACACCTCTCTTTTGATCTTTTTTCGATCTTTGTTTTTTCCGACAAGGATATAATCTCTGGACTTGCGTCCGAGTGCTTGCTTGATCAAAGCTCTTGTTCTGGGTTTGGATTTGTAAGTTGGTTGCATCTTCTGGATCGCTTAATGATTAGAAAAAAAATTCTTGTTCATATTTGAAAATACATTTTCTTGTTCATATCACACTCCATTGCCTTCTCAAAGGACCTCCTTCACCTTGATTATATACGAGAGAGTGACAGGAGAATAATTCCCATGATGCATGTGGGATAAATTGGTCTAAGTTTACAAATTTCCATAGGCATGTAAAACACTAAGACTTCCTGGGAGGTCAACCATTCCAATACTAGTTGTTGGCCCTTGACCAAGTTTTGCAGAACACTTGGTCATATTTGACTGTTTTTGGACATCGACACACTGTCAAAGATGGAGTGCCAAGCGAACCAGAGATCACGAGATCTCGCCCACCTTTGGGGCCCTTTTTAGGGTTTTGGGTTAATGTAATGGGAAAGGGATGTCGGCCCATGGGTTTACCCATGTTTAGGCCTATGTTGTAAAGTATAAATAAGTAACTAGGCAGTATAAGAAGGGGGAATGGCTTAGTGCTAGTAATTGGATATGTGTGATCGAATATAAATGCTTTATGCATAATGGTAAGAGGCTTGCAGAGCTGAGTGTAAGTGATGTAAGTGTTGAGTGCAAGGATTGTAAGAAGGCTCTGTGCTAGATCTACTCAAGGAAGGAGGATCTGGCGAGGTGCGCACAGATCTCCCGTCCTATGCGGAGTACAAGTTGAGATCTGTGTTGTAATCAGATTGATCAAAGCTAATAAAGAAGAAGAAGACTTTGTGGACGTAGCCCCAGGGTGGGGGTGAACCACATAAACCTATGTGTCATGCTTTATGTTGTTACTTCCTTGTGTTTTCATTATCTTGCTAAGTGCTTTGCCATGATTAGATAGATTTGCTTATGCTTTGTGATTTACTAGATGTATATGAATAGTATATCCGATGTGTATGAGGATGCTTAGTGCTGATCTACAGGATCTAATATGTTTTGTTGTTGCTAAGCACTGAAATATCTTATATCTGAGCAAGTACTATGACGTTTTGTCCTATCTGCGAAGTACAATAAGGGTGAATAGTGATGAATGAATGGTGTTCAGTGCTTTGTAAAGGATATAATCACAGATTTGTGTCCTAGCTAAGGTTGCAGACACCTAAGTCTTGCAACCACTCCTGCCTCTACCTCGGGAGAGAATTCATCTGCTTCGTAGGTGTTGTTGAAAGGATCGGTAGTTAGGGCTTTGTTGGTGCGCTCTTGAGCGTTGAACCCTGGGTCTGCCCCTGTGCCAACAAATGGTTCCGTTGTTGGGACCTGAAACTTTGATTGTTGGGAACTGAGGAAGAAGAAAGTTTGTGCAAAAGAAAGCTCTGTGCGTAGCTCTGTTGCCCTAGTGCGCAGATTTTTACTCGGCCTGTGAAGCTTTGTGCTAGGAATAAGGTTAGATCTAGAGAAAGGAAGATCAGATCCGAAGAAGAGAAGTGAGATCCGAACACTCTGTTCTCTAAGAAAAGTAAAAATGGAAAATTCTGAAAGAAAGAAGTCAGATCTGCAGAAAAGAGGTAAGATCTGTAAGCTTTGTGCTCTAATAAAGGTAAGAATAGTCAAAAGTTTTTAGATCTGAAAGCTTTGTGCTCTGTAGAAGTAAGATAAGTGAAATTTTTTGTTTCTAAAGCATGGATCTAGGTATGATTGATGGATTCCGTCCTAGCTTCAAAACTAGGGCATTAATAGATGAAAGAAAGTTTGATATGAATAGATTTGATAAGTATAATGATAGATATGTTATACCTGTGCATAGAAAGAATGTCTAAACTAACAAGCGGATGCAGGATCCTAGAAAGAGTTTTTTGCAGGCTAGCTACCATGATCCTGGTGCGCAGTACAAAAGAAGTTGGGGAACATTTAAACGAAAGAGAGGTTTAACCCTCTGTTACAGTTGCAGAAGACCGGGACATCTTGCTAAGGAATGCCCTGGTGGAAGACCTAGTTGTCTCTGTTGCAAAGCTTTGGACCATGAAGTGTTGGATTGCCCTATAATGATTGCTAAGCTTGAAATAATGAATCTGAATGAAGAAAACCCTAAGGCAGATCCATAAATAGTTGAAACTCAGAAGGAATCAGAAAAGATATTGCTACAGATGAAAGACACCTTGAATGATCACCGACATGTTCGGTTATCAGAGATCTTCAAAGAAAAGGAGCAAGTCGAAGCAAGAATAGGGGACTTCGACATTGACTGTATTCTTGATGAAGAAACACAAGTGAACATTATGCCAGAAAGAACTTGGGAAGCTATAGAAAATCCTACCATGATCCCTTCCCTAAGAGGAACATGTTTATTCAGAGGAAAGCTAGTAAATTTATGTGGAAGGCTCGCCCGAATACCTATGACTTTCAATGGAACTTCGACAGAGGAAGACTTTGAGATCATTAAATTTTTTGAAGACAACGCCCCATTTACCATGCTCATGGGAAAACCTTGGATTGATAGAGAACAAGCCAAACGAAAAGAGGAAGAAGAAGTTTTGGAACAGAAGAAGAAAGAGTTAAAATACTTTATGACCAGAAGGATCGCGCACTTGATTGAAGAACAGAAGAGCAAATCGTCGATATTTAATACTAGCAACTCCGATGTCAAGGCTAAGAGAACACTCGAGGATCCGCAGAAGATTGAGTTACCTATTTTTGATGCAGAAGAAGTATTATCAAGGAACCCTAGGAAAGACTTTCAACAGCACAAAGTAACTAAGACCACAAAAGATAAGCATCATAATGGTAACAACATTACTAAGACGAAGTTCACTGGGAAGAAGGCTAGAAAGTTAAGAAAGAAAAGGGCTAATACTGTAAGGTTACAAGAGGTTCTAAAGGATACTTCGTAGACAGAAAAATTGCAGAATTGGAACTTCACCGAGATATCAGAACAACGACCTAGAGTACTTCGCCATGACAAAGCAATATAGTCGTTGGAACTGATATATCCATTCGACTTCCGCTCCGAACGGGCAGAAAAGCAATAAAGGTTCGTCATCCAACCGTTGAAACACACCATAACGGGTCGTACAAGAGTTAATGAAGGATCATAATCGTTGCCAGCAAACTGTTACTAAGTTTCCCTACTTAGTCCATCATGCCACACACCGAGAATACTTTTTGCCAAGTGAGAATTTGAGCACGAAACTTGAGATTAACTCACCCTGAGATCATTGCCTTATTCCCATACTATTCACTGTAGTCTCTGAATTCCTTTCACACCCGAGCGAACTGACCCAAGTTTGTATGTCGGATGAGCTCAGCGTTGCTAAGAAAATCATTGAAGAATTTCTAATTGACTTAATGACTGAGAGAGTCATGTTGGAGCTAGGAATGTCTACAGGTGTATAGGCATCGTCCTCGGGAGCATTGCCAACTTCCCCCTCCACTGCTCGAGCAGGACCATCCCGACTGCCTTTGGAAAGACGATCTAATCTCGGAAACGACTTCACCACTATGAAGATGATCCCAAGTATCTTTCCTAAGTATATCCCACCCCTAAGCGGCACAGTGAATCGAGACATTGTACCCAGAGACTTCTACTATGTTGTGGTCACGACGTACCTCCCAAAAGGGGTGCGCACAGTTTATGCTGCCCAGGATAAGCTCACAACGTTGAAATTTAGTGATTTTAACCTTGGAGATCGCAAGGTTCACATTGTGCTAGCCCAACACAAGTACTTAACTATCACAAAAGGGAGGAACCCAAAGATTGTCCCTCAACAATGGACCCATAACCTCGCGCAGTCAACCCTCTTCAATGTATGAAGATTCCTCATTTTGAGAGGCATCAAGAAGTGAATGCATGCGTCAGATTGTTGTTGTCCTGCTACCACAGAGGATACTTATGGTTGGACCGCCGCATCACTGTGGATCCGATTTTGATCAATCAGATCATAGGGCTAAGCATGCAGGGCCCTGACCCACACGAGTTTTACCCTGGAAAGACCGCAGATCGCACTCTCGCCCAGCGAATAAAAGACACATATGGCGATCTAGAGAAGGGCACGTGAGGTTACAAGGTCGCCTCCATTGAGAATGCAACAGTGTGCCTTGGTTGCCAGTTGATCGCAGGAAAGTTAGTTCACAAAAACAGAGCCACACAAGTGACCATATTTGTAGTTGACCTCACAGGGAAGTGCGCGGAGGGACTACAAACGAACTAGGCAAAATATTTTATAAATCAGCTAGAGCTTGACTGTGGACAAGCGCAAGACCAAGGGTATCACTTCCACTTTAGTTGGTTGCTCATACACATCGCTTTCATCGCTTGGGAGCTACTAGAATGTGCCACTTTTCCAGAGATCAAACCCTTCGAACCACTAGCCACGAAGTTCTGTACGTTGTGGTACTCTAGCGACATGAACAAGCAGTGGCAGTCCCATGTCGTTTTCCACACTTATTACAATCAATTGAAGAATTCAATCCAGTATACACTGCGCATCACACCAAGCACACTTCATAGGTTTATACCTTTGATCAAGTTCAGTGTAGACCGCCACTTCACCTTTATCACAGCGTGCGCTGATGAGCACAAACAACAACTCCAGTCGTACTATAAGTTGACAGAAGAAGACTTGGAGCAGATTACCAAGGAATGGTCGATGGACCTCCTTGTTCCAGCGGACCCCGTAGAGATGTCCGACGTGGATAGCCCTGAAGCTATGTCGGATACACCTGGACTGCGCAAGACTAAGAAGGATGTGGAAGTTCAAGATAGCCATAGCACATCCATGAAAACTACTTCTATCTCACCTGCGAAGGGAGGTGATGATGAAGAACTAGGTGGCACAGAAGTTGATCAAAACAAAGGAGAGATTACTCTGCCTAGAGAGGAGGAGGATCCCTCCAAGAAAATGAAGATTACCCCACCAAAGCCCTCGTCCTGAAAGAAAACTAAGGCCACCCAGACTACGTTCAAGACTACCCTTACACAGGACAACATCGACTTCTTGATCGCTACGCTGAATGATACCTCACTAGAGACCGCAAAAAAGCAAGAAGCGAAGCAGGAGGAGATATTCAACCAGATCAAGGGTGAACTTCAAGAAGTGCAGCAGGCACTCCAGTCTAGCAGAGCAGTTTCTACGGTGCCCTTGACAATTGAAACAACAGGAACAACTGATGAGCCCACCCAATTACGCCAGATCGCTGAGAAAGTTGAAGCTCGCCTTCAACGAGCTCAAGAAGACACAGCGCAAGCCACCCAAGCTTTGGCACAGGTACAAAGTGCACTCAGAGTACAATAGAGGAAGACAGAATGTGAGCAACTTACCTTACAAGCGACGTGGGAGGAGGAGAAAGCACAGTTACAACGGAGCAAGGACCAACTGCTAGTAGAGAAACTTGAAGTATAGGAAAGAGTTCACAGAGCACTTTGCTCTGTGACGTTCATTGAAGTGAAAATTGAAGAACGTGTCCCACAACAGGTGGCACAACTTGAATAAGTAATCCAACAACCTTAGCAGCGCATGGCAGATCTGGAACTTCGTATCGTGCCCGAGACTCCACAAGAAGTACGAGACCTAAGAGAGGCAACTGCCCGCAGCGCAGTTGGCATATTAAAAACCTTGGATTTGGAATGTAAGCAATTGAGCACTAGAAGCACCTAGACTTATGAGAACCTCACAGAAAACCCTGAATTGTAGACATTAGAAGCACAACTCCAAGAAGAAAAGCAACATGCAGATATGCTACAGGCGTAGTTGAAGGCCTTGACCCCAGTCGAGGGAATGAAGCGATTTCCAGAGAAACGTACTACCCAACAACAGGTACACATGTTGCAAAGTAAAGTGATGGAAGTCTCTCAACGACTTCAACCACTACAAGAGAAAGCATGCCACCTATTCACTGAAGTTGAGAACCAGGCAACCGAGCTTGAACAAGTTGTCATCATCGTAGAACAGCGCCTGGAAGGACCAGTAAACGACGTAGTGATCTAGGAGTTC
Source organism: Picea glauca (assembly GCA_000966675.3). Classification (NCBI taxonomy): domain Eukaryota; kingdom Viridiplantae; phylum Streptophyta; class Pinopsida; order Pinales; family Pinaceae; genus Picea; species Picea glauca. The sequence continues at coordinate 10,174 of JZKD02S1989785.1, forward strand.
ACTGAGCAAGAGGTTGTCCCACTGTAGCAGGTCGAAGTAACTCAGGCCAAGCTCGAGACATTCGAAGCAGAGATGATCAGACCAGAGTGACTCAGGATGAGTCACAGGTGAGTGTTGGGGGCCTGTTGGCCCTTGACCAAGTTTTGCGGAACACTTAGTCATATTTGACCGTTTTTTGACATCGACACACTGTCAAAGATGGAGCACCAGGCAAAGCAGAGATCACGTGATCTTGGCCCACCTTTGGGGCCCTTTTTAGGGTTTTGGGTTAATGTAATGGGAAAGGGATGTCGACCCATGGGTTTACCCATGTTTGGGCCTATGTTGTAAAGTATAAATAAGTAGCTAGGCAATATAAGAAGGGGGAATGGCTTAGTGCTAGTAATTGGATATGTGTGATCGAATGTAAATTCTCTATGCATAATGGTAAGAGGCTTGCAGAGCTGAGTGCAAGCGCTGTAAGTGTTGAGTGCACGGATTGTAAGAAGGCTTTGTGATAGATCTACTCAGGGAAGGAGGATCTGGCGAGGTGCACACAGATCTCCTGTCCTATGTGGAGTACAAGTTGAGCTATGTGCTGTAATCAGATTGACCAAAGCTAATAAAGAAGAAGAAGACTTTGTGGACATAGCCCCAGGGTGGGGGTGAACCACGTAAACCTATGTGTCATGCTTTGTGTTGTTACTTCCTTGTGTTTTCATTATCTTGCTAAGTGCTTTGCCATGATTAGATAGATTTGCTTATGCTTTGTGATTTACTAGATGTATATGAATAGTATATATGATGTGTATGAGGATGCTTAGTGTTGATCTACAAGATCTAATATGTTTTGTTGTTGCTAAGCACTGAAATATCTTATATCTGAGCAAGTACTGTGACGTTCTATCCTATATGCGAAGTACAATAAGGGTGAATAGTGATGAATGAACAGTGTTAAGTGCTCTGTAAAGGATATAATCACATATCTGTGTCCCAGCTAAGGTTGCAAACACCTGAGTCTTGCAACCACCCCTGCCTCTACCTCGGGTGAGATTTCATCTGCTTCGCAGGTGTTGCCGAAAGGGTCGGTAGTTAGGGCTTTGTTGGTGCGCTCTTGAGCGTTGAACCCTGGGTCTGCCCCATTGCCTTCTCAAAGGACCTCCTTCACCCTTATTATATACGAGAGAGTGACAAGAGAATAATTCCCATGATGCATGTGGGATAAATTGGTCTAAATTTACAAATTACCATAGGCATGTAAAACACTAAGACTTCTTGGGAGGTCAACCATTCCAATACTAGTCTAACCAAAGTGCGCTTAACTACGAATTTCTAATGGGATACAATGTGTTAATGTTGTAGGCATGTAAAGAAGACCACTAGGCAATCATTGCATGATGGTTGTAATTAAAAAATGCAAATGACAATACAATATATTTCCCCTTACTGACAACATCAAAAGGGTGAATATCATGGTTTATCAAAAGCACTGTCTCGGAAATGTTGATTCAGTGGAAAAGGTGGATGGCCACTGAGATCCACCTCAATCAGTCATCCTCCCTTGGGAAGAAACGGTTCTCATTCTGTCAATTTCCATTGGGAGATGGGGAATATTTTGTTGAATTTGAACCTTGGTGAGCCACTTGCTTTGTTCAAGTAGTTGTCTTGCTTGTACTTGTCATTAGCCTTTTGAAGGATGTCGTGAACTTGTTGTTGTAGGTGTTGGATCCATTAAACAAATTTGGTTGCATGATTTGCCTCGATCTAAGTGTGGGAGGACTTTGTCGGTGAAGATGCAACAAGAAGAGCTATATCAATGGGGGTTGATGGTTGGAACCTCAAACACACTTGAAAAGGGTCATGGCCAACAGAACTATGAAGAGATTCGTTATAGCTGTGTTGAACACATGGAACCTTCTTTTGCACTAACAAAATTGCGCTCCCACAAGGTGAGGAGCTAGGTAGAATGTGGTCCTTTTGGATGAGCTCGTCAATTTGATGCTTCATTTTCTCATTCTCTAAAAGGGAGTGCCTGTAGATTGGACCATTGGGTAAGGGAGCACCGAGCACCAATTTAATGGAATGCTTGACCTGGAATTGCATAGGCACCCTCGTAGGTGAAGCAAAAATACATTTGTGCTCCTCTACAATATTGTCGACCTGCTTCTGTTGTATACAAAAGTCTTGGGCGAAGGTCATGGTGGTTGCAATGACCTTTTGTTGACCTTCTAACCAGATCATGAAGAGGGTAAACTTTGTGGTTTGAGAGATTACTTTGTGGCACTATTTTTCCAAAATCAATGAAAATCCAATAGTCAAAAGTACCTCTGGTATTATGTAGATTCCCCCCCAGAGTAATAATGATACTATGTGGTCGAGACTCATAAACAACATTATGTTTCCACATATAAGGTTGTCCTAAACGAACATCACAGACTTTAAGTGGAACAACATCACATAATACCTAATTTTTGAATGGCTTGATGTCGTACAACATATGACATTGTTGGTTGATGCAGATGTCCTGTCCCTATTTCAACCATCTGATGGTGTCATGTTGGGGGTGTGGAATTATCAAAAACTTCGGTCTCTTGATGACCTTAACTGAGATCAATTTCTTTAAGCTCCCGCTATCAACAATGAAATATGCAAGATCAATGGTAGTGGGTTCACCTTCACCCACATCTGGGAATTGAAGATGCACTTCCCCTCCTCAAGCTCCTCTAACTCGTCTAGTAGAATATTTGTGCTTGCAATGGTAGCACTAGGTTCTACATCGATGATCTACTTTCACTGTTTCGAATCACAGTCTGAGTCAGGGTCCGACTCCTTTTCTTTAACCCTGACAAACAATGACTATTTCGAGTGACATTCATTATTGTTCTATCAAGGGATTTTGTGGAACTCGCATCACTTTCCACTGTCCTTCTTTTTCTTCTCATTACCCTTCTTTACCCATGGCTTGGATTGGTTGTCTTGAGGTTGGATTCCTTGCTCCGCCCCTTGTTTTTTTAGTTAGGACTCATTACCTGAACTCTCACTTATTCCACTACTTAAATTTATGCTCGATTTTGGTAGCATATGGATAAGTGATTCCCAATCAGGAGATGTCCAAGAAATCCATCTGTGTTTGGATGTACCTGTGTAGGCCATTGTGGTACTTAAGTGAACCAGGTGTCTCTTTGAATCTTGAATACCTAGCTTTGAGTGCGTGGTATGGAAGATGTTGGTATACTTTGGCACTATGTGGTCTCTCTCCTGGCGCAGAGTCGTCCATCTCACATATCGGTCATCATAGCTTCCAACATGGTAGAACTCCTCCTTCAGGGCATCCATAAAGGCCACCTAGGTGGGTTCTCTCCAGAATGTCATACATTCATTCATGGTGTGCCTCTCCTAGTAATCTTCCCACCTATGTTTGACGTGGGGAAGGGCTTTAAGGAGCGTGGAGGTGATTTTTTCGCCATCGGTAAAATTTTGGACAAAGTAATAAACTTATAGTATATTCAACTATTTCTCTAGAGAATTTGCATCATATAGCCTTCAAATAAGAGGATATCAAAATTAACTTATACCTTGAAGGGCATTATAGCTCTGAAATGATTGCTTGTCGAGGATGCCTTGACCGCCATCGATAACCATTGAAGGATCTAAGTGAATTTTTCCATCATCTCATTCCTCTATCACGTAAGGGCATCCTCAAGCAATGTCTTGAAAGGATGTCATGCTCTATCATCTCTCTTTTCTTCCACTATGGGAGGTCACTTAGGTTGGCCAGATCCATTGTCCCTAAGAGAAACTAGCTCAAGATCCAACTCTCTATACTCTGACTTCGTCAGGGACATGCACTGAGAAATAACAAGGAGCATACAACTTTGATACCACTAATCTGTATTATGTCGAGAATGAAATGAGATACAAATAAAACTATAACAAAGAACACAAAAATACATTGAAACATAACTTCTATTAATGAATAGAATAACAAAATATTGTAGAAAACAAATTGGCTATATTGTTGGTAGCTTATCTCTAAAGAGAAAGAGATGTTGACTCTACTCAATCTCAACAAGCATTACATTAGACTCCATTACTTTCTCAAAGGACCTCCTTCACCTCGAATATGTATGACATAGAGAAGATTAATCCTCATGATGCATGTGGGATAAATTGGTCTAAGTTTAAAAATTACCATAGGCATGTAAAACACTAGGATTTCTCGGGAGGTCACCCATCCTAATACTAGTATAGCCCAAGCACGCTTAACTTCGGAGTTCTGATGGGATCTAGTGCATTAACTCTATAGGCATGTACATAACACCACTAGGCAATCATTACATGATGATTGTAATTAACAAAAGGAGATGGAATTAAACTACACTCCCCCTTGATGACAGCATCAAAAGGGCGAATATCATCAAAAGGAAATTAACTGCATATATAAGATCATTGAAAGAGAGGCAGTCACATAAACAAGGTAGACACAAAGATTATCCTGGGAAACCCTCTAGGGTAAGGAAACCCAGCAAACTTCTTCAATATAGATTAACCAACCAAGAACAATGCTTCTCTCCAAGAGAGAACTAACAAAGCAAAAGATCCTCCTCTATCCCTTGAATAGGGAAGAGTAGCGCACCACTTAACCAAGATATATCCAAAATATAGACTAAGAACCTTCACAACGTCACACCTAGTTGCGGTAGCTTCTTCCTTCAAGACTTGCACACTTCTACTATAGCCACATAACTTGTGTTGTGTGTATCCAAGTGAGGCACTAGCCTCCCTTATAAATAGTAGTTCGGCCTACCTAAATTAGGTATGGGCCGACTTGTCACTTTACCCTTTTAATTTAGATTTTAATTGTCAAGGCACAATAGGGCCGACTTTTACAAAGGCACAATAGGGTTGTCTTAATAAATATAATATAATAACATTTTGTAGGGTTTGTCTTGGTCAAATACAATAAGGATATCTTCCAAATCTACTCAATATTCAACACTCCATCTTAGCAAGGAAGGTATTCTTCTCGTCACGATCATCATCACTGCTTCTGCGCTTCTGCATACTTGGTCATTGTCTTGTTGTTAATCACAGATCTATATATCATAGGAAGTTATGCACTTTCACTCAAGTAGCGTACCAACCTGCGTTGGAGTAGCATATCAACATGTGTTGGAATAGCATACCAACCTACGTTGGGGTAACATACCAATCTGCGTTGGAGTACCAACCTGCGCTAGGGTAGCGTACCAACCTGCGCTGGGGTAGCGTACCAGTCTGCGTTGGGGTTACCAACTTGCGTTGGGGTAGCATACCAGCCTGCGTTGGGTTTACCAATCTGCACTAGGGTAGCATACTAGCCTACGTTGGAGTTACCAACCTGCGCTGGTTAACGTACCAACCTGTGTTAGAGTTACCAACCTGTGCTTAGGTAGTGTACCTTCCTGCATTAGGGTTACCAACCTGTGCTGGGGTAGTGTACCAGCCTGCATTGGGGTAGCATATCAACATGCGTTGGGGTTACCAACCTGTGCTGGGGTAGTGTACTAGCTTGCGTTGGGGTAGCGTACCAACCTACCTTGGAGTTACCAACCTACGCTGGGGTAGCGTACCAGCCTGTGTTGGGGTTACCAACCTGGGCTGGGTTAGTGTACCAACCTGGGCTGGGGTTACCAACCTACGTTGAGGTAGCATACCGACCTACGTTGGGGTTACCAACCTGCGCTAGGGTAGCGTACCATCCTGCGTTGTGGTTACCAACCTACGTTGGGGTAGCGTACCATCCTGCGTTGGGGTAGTGTATCGGCCTGCGTTCGGGTTACCAACCTGCGTTAGGGTAGCTTCCTCTATTGGGGATATCATCACTTCCCTCTACTAAGGATCATATCACTTCCCTCTACCGGGGATCACATTTCTTCCCTCTACCAGGGATCACATGTCACTACTAGAGAAAACAATCACTTCTCACTACTGGAGAAGTCTTTATGGATCACTCCCAGCTTGTCTCTAAATATACTCGAACTTAACTCTGGACAGGGGCTTGGTCACAGATCTGTTATCTTCTCATTGGTAGGAACATACTAGAGCTTTATTTCTCCCTTTTGTATCATCTCTAGGATATCATGGTACTTTATCTCAAGATTCTTGGACTTGTCATAACACATTGGGTTCACTGACAACTTTATGCAACTCTGGTTATCATAAAAGATAGAGGTTTCCACCAACTCGAGATCAAATAATTATGCATTCAACTTCTAAAGCCACACTGCTTTGCCACAAGTTGACCATGGTTCCACATACTATGCTTCTATGGAACTGAGTGCCATATAGGTCTACTTTTCACTGAGTCACGAGATCACAGCTGATCCCATACTAAAGCAACATCCGGATGTAGTTTTCCGGTTTGTGACACTACATTCTCAATATGAATCTGTGTAGCCCTGCAATCTTATCTCATAATTTGAGATATCTCTAGGTCCATAATCGATTGTACCCTTTAGGTGCCTTATCACATGTTTTTCCATAATCAAGTGAACATGTCTTTCACCGCAAAACATATATTTGTCCTCATGTTCTTCGAACCAAATTTTCACATCATATTGTACCAAACTGGTACACTTGCTCAACTACAATTCAATATGCACAATCATGTGTTGGCTCTATGTGATTTCTACAAAGCACTATCTATCTCACTATCAGAGAGTATGTCCTCTACTCTCTCTGCAATTTTTCCTTCTGGAACTGGGACTCTGCACCTACATCTTCTTTTTCTGAAACTGAGAATGACTGCTCCATTCTCATTGTAGCTTCTGAACTATGATAGTAGCTCATCTACTCCATCATGATAACAGATTCATCTTCTCCCTCTGAATATCATACTGCACCAGCTTCTTTTAATGTATCATGGTATTTATATATATAATTCTTCTGATTACTGGAGCAAGTGTCTCATCATAGGCTTCTCCCTCTTGTTGGGAGAATCCTCTAGATAGAAATCAGTCTTTCTACATCTCTTTGAATGATTATGGGGAGGTTGCTCCTCCTTACTGGATCGCGAGGGCTGACTCCCTCTGAACTCTATCTCCTTTTGAGCTGGTACTTGGTGGGGTCACCTACCTCACCACTCGTGGAGCCATCTTCTCCTCATGATATGGCTAGTCAATGATATATGCCTTTGTATCTTGCAAAGTGTCATGGGACCATGTTGGTATCTTCCTGATTATTACAATAGTTCTGGGTAGGAATTTTTGGCTCTACTGGATTTCCTTGCTCCCTCTGAGCCTTGACTTCTTTTGAGTCTACAATAACCTCAGAGTCTCTGCAATATATGCGTGGTGTTGGATACCAAGTCTTAATATGAAAAGTTGAGCCAGACTTCGAACGAATTCTGCTTCCTGTCAAGGTGGCTTCATTATCCATTGACCAGGTCTTCTCATCGGGAAACTGCGAAACACTGTGAGATATATTCTAATGTGCTCATTTTACCATAAACAATGTCATGTCATTGTCACCCAACCATAGGAATTTACTTATGCTACCCCCAAGCACACAAACTATTTCTTGATTTTAAATGAGACCTTGTTGGATTCCCGTACCAGGGATACGAATCCAACAAGCTAAGATAAAAATGCATAAAATCTAATGTTAATATAAAAATGCATAAAATCTAATGTTAATAAATCAAATATGAAGGGTCCATACTTGGAGTGTGCATTGGTTAGACTGCTTGCTTGATCTGTATGATGTTTGGATGAATAATGACACTTCTTCACAACTTGTACTTGGCCCACGTGATACAACAATTCTCCAACTCTTTTTCTTCCTGAAGTTTTAATGTGGAAGAAACGAGATATAGCTATCAATATCACTTTATATGAATTAAGTGCTTTGGAAGCGCTAAGTCCTATATCACAAAAGATATAGTTCATCTGGATCATCTTCTTTTGTTCTTTTCCAATCAGGTTCATCTTCTCCTGCAAAATTGGCATGATGCTTTTTAAACTTCCTGGTTTTATCTTGGTCTTTTGCTTGGGGACAATTTCTTGCAATATGTCCCATCTTCTGGTAAATGAAGCATCTGAAGCTTGAGAGATATTTATGAGAATCTTGTCCTTTATAAGGCTTCTGAAATATTTTTTGAGAGTGAACTTCTTTCTTCTTCTTTGTTTTTCTTGCGTGAGCTGTTAGCACTTGATCTTCATTGCTTTCTATATTTTCCTTTCTTGCCTCTAATCTGGCTTCTTCTTGAGTACAGTCTTCCCACAACCTGTTGAACTTAGTTAACTTTCTTGTAGAGCAGATTCCTTGGATGAAGGATCCCCAAGAATTTGGAAGACCATTTAATGCGGTCATCATTATCTCAGCTTCTCTGACTGAGTCTCCAATAGCTTCAACTTCTTCTTTAATCTGGGACACTCTTATGAAGTAAGATTGTATGGTTTCTAAATTTTGCATCTTTACATTTTTTAGTTATGTCCTCAATGCCATTTTCTGATTGATGTTCTTTCCTTCAAATACATGGGATAAGGCATCCATCATTTTCTTCGGGGTTTTTAATGATGAAACACGAGGAATCAAATGGTTCTTGATGGAATCGACAATGATCCTCTTTTATTTGATCAGATCCTTCTTATATTTGGCTTTGGCCTCATCTCCCTCTGGCTCATAAATATCTTGTTCAACAAAGCTTACAAGGTCATTCTCTTCTAGAATGAGCATCACTCTGTACTTCCATGCTCGGAAGTCATCGACTCCTTCAAGCATTTCGTCAAGCTTGGTACTGGTAATCATCCTGCCTGGAACAAGTAAATAACAACTAATTTTTCAAGATATGGATCTAGACCTTACCAAAGATTTTTGTTGAACCAAGATGAATTTTATCACAGGAACTACAACAGCTGCAACCATGCGTCCATATCTAGGGTTTATGAGGAAAACCTAATTTTTCAAATTTTGGATTTTCGAATTCTGGTCCATGGAAGTGATGCACCTTGCCTAGGTGAGTTCCTAGGTGATCTTAGATTCACCAATGTCCTCCAACAAAGGGTAAAATGTCACTCTTAGGGTTTATGCAGAAACCCTAATTCTGCAAACAGTTGCAAAACAAAAAATTGAATCTTGGAGAGGGTGCATTGAGGCTAGCCAAGTCTTTATAAAATGTGAGTTGGTCTCTTTTAGGCATTCTCTGATTCCATGTTGATATTTTACTTATGCAACTAACAATTACAATTATTCTTTCTTTATTACAATTATTTAGCACATTAACTGCATATATAAGATCACTGAAAGAGAGGCACTCATAGAAACAAGATAGACACAAAGATTATCATGGGAAACCCTCTAGGGGAAGAAAACCCAACAAAATTCCTCAATATAGATTAGCCAACCAAGAACAATGCTTCTCTCCCAGAGAGAACTAACAAAGCGTAAGATCCTCCTCTATCCCTTGACTAGGGAAGGGTAGCACACCACTTAACCAAGATATATCCAAAAGATAGACCAAGAACATTCACAATGTCACACATATTTCCTGAAGCTACTCAATCTTCAAAATTTTATTTTAGCCATAATTGATCTTGTTGGTCAAGGTTTTTTCCCTCATGGAATCCCTTCTTGTAGGGCCTTGGCCCTCATACGTTATCTTGATTTGGTTAGAGATTATTCTACCCTTAGGGTTCTAATCTCTTGCCCTAATCCTTAATATATAAGTGACCAAAACTATTACAGGGGCATATTTCTTGATCCCATAAGCCCTAATTAGAGAAAGACACTTCTCTTCTCCCAACAACCAACCAAAAAACCCTAAAAGTTCAAATTTTTTGCATGTTTTGTTTTAGAAAGAAATCTAATGATGAAAAATCAAATAAAATTTTATTTAGGTTTCTTTCATATTATGGTGCAAAATTAATGGTTCATTTCATTTCCTGAACTAGATTATTCAAGGGTTTGTTGTTAGTTGTTGATTTCTAACCCTAAGAATGTAAAACAATCCTATAGAAAGGTGCTTCAAGATCTTTTCTAACATTTTATGGGTTGATTTAAGGCATTTCCCAAATCTAGAAATTAAATTACTGCAATAAAAATCAGATTTGATGAAACCCCGAGGCTAGAGTTTGGTGCCTAAAGGTGTATTCTTACTCATACCCAACCTCTATTTCATTTCTAGAATGTTTCCACAAGTTCGTCTTACACATATAGTGGTGAATTTAATCTCTAAGGTGCTTATTGTTGCTTGTCTTTACATAGAGATGGCATCGGTGAACAACCTTATGTAAGCTTCCTTTCAACATATGTGCAATAAGAACCAAAGTTTATATTGTTCAGAACTTCCTTAGTCCCAATGTTAATGGCCTTATACTTTCATCAATTTGTATTAACATTAATGGCCTTTTTGAAATTGTGTCATTAATCAAACAACTTTTCAAGTGTCACCACATTCTTTGGAATTGTGTTCAAGTTTGCATTCTACGTTCATTATTGGTAGTTTTCTAAAGCTTTCATATGTTCCTCATTATCGATTATAATGTTGTGCAAGGTGCCCTTATTAGTTAGAAAAATGAATCATATATTGATCATCATCAAAGACCCTCTAGTTTGTAACATTATCTAGCACCAAAGGCTTGAAATCCGGGTGAACAAAAAAATGATTTGCCACAAAATCTTCTCATTGGGATAAACAGGAATTAATGATAACTAATGAATTAGCATTTGCATTCTCCTTTCAAGGACTGTATTCAAAATTAAAATCTTCAAATGTAATGATCAGGTTCCATACCTATTGTTGGTAGTTTTTCAAATGAGGTGATTGACAATGTATGGAATTTTTTACTTGCCTCGCAAAACCACAAAAAACTTTAATGCATGGATGTTAATTCATTGGACGAGTTTGATATTCAACAATGTTATTGGTGCATTTGAATTTGATTATGTAGAATATTAGAGTGCACTTTTCTTTTGAATTAATTAATATACATCCTACTCATGCACCTTCTCGAGACTTAGAGCCCTTGAAAACTAATGACCAAATGTTAGTTTCTAAATCTATGTTAGTATTGCTAACATTATTTAATTATGTTGTATATCAATAAGTAACATTAGTTTGAATGCAACGAAGGAATTTTCAAAAGGTGAGATTTCAAACATGTAATTTCCAACTAGATTCCCAAAAGTAATTCCCAAGAACAAATTATGAAAACAAAATTGGTTTATTCTTTTTCTCGAGTTCAATAATGACATATTAAGGATACATTCAACCATATAAGCCTATACTTGACCATGGTAAGACAAAGTAACCCTAGTTAACCATATTTGTTAATGGTCATTGACTATAGGTTAGTGGTTGGTTAGAAAGGTAGTGTCAAGCAAGGACAACTATATGCAACCATGGTAAATTAGGGTCAACCAAACTTAACCATCATTATTGGGTTGGAGGTAAGGGGTTAGAAGGTGGGTAAGGGAATTAGAAGGTTAGTGGGCTAACGATATCATCCGTTGAAATATTAATGATACATTCAACCATGGAAACCTATAGTTAGCCATGGTCAAACAAAGTCAACCATATTTGTTGGTGGTTGTTGTGTCAAGGGTTGGTGGTGGATTTACGAGGTGGTGTCAACCATGGACAATTATATACAACCATGATAAACCACTGCCATTGGGTTAATAGCATCAAACTTCGACACATTAAGACTATATTCAACCATGGACACATATTGTCAACCATAATTGAACATAGTTATTAGTTTCCAATGGGTCAAGGGTTGTTGGTTGATTAGTGGGGTAGCATCAACCATTGTCAACTAGGTTCAACCATAATCAACTATTATTACTAAATTAGGGTTAGGAGGTACTAGGTTATTGGCTTCAAGAATTAATATGCAAGGGAACATTCAAGCATGGACACCCATAATGGCATGGTTAAACATAATCAACCATAATCAATCATATTTTTCAGTGTTTGTTGAGACAGAGGTTAGTGGTGATTTAGTGGGGTTGATTCAACCATGGAGAACTATATGCAACTAGGGTCAACCATAGTAAACCACTGTTATTGGGTCAACTATTTGGGTTTATCAAAATTTTAGCTTGTTTGGACATACTTTTGGATGTTATTGCGACCAAATGAAGATTCAAATCATCGATACCAACATCCAAATGAAATTCCAATTGATGTTATTACCAACATTAAAAGCCTCTCTAATACCAATGAAATAACATCAATCAAAAGATGCTAATTTTGACTCAATTTTGGTCTCAATGAATGATGCAAAAATGTCAATCCAATATAAGAGATACACTTTTGAGGGTCCATCGGGTGAAGGGGAGGAATTTTTGGATGTTATTTTGGTGGAAAACCACTCAAAATATAGAGTGTGGTCTTGTCAAATGTACTTGGGGCACTAAATATGCATGCCAATGAAGGTGTGGAAGAATAAATAGACTACACTTCTACCAATATTCAATGAAGTGCATGGTTGACTCTTGGGGAGCTTATGGACCATTGTAGAAAATCCATGGTTGATATCATTATAAATTTGATTGCCAATTTTAGCATATTATGTTTAGAGAATGTTACGATAGATTTTTCTTTGAAATCACATCCAATGTTGTATGGTCAAATGATTCTATTTTTATATATGATCATACAAATGGAAAGGGAGGCATTGTAACCCTAATTTCTCCCAACCTCAAGATCGTTTTTGTGAGATGGAGCATTGTCCCAACCCAATTACCATAGTGGATTATTGTAATTATGGATGATTGACTTCCAAGCCTTACTAATATATATGCTTGTTGAAGCGAGGGTTGCTTTCTAGATTTTGATTGTCAATGAATTGTTGGAAGCCCATTGGTTGCCGCGTGGGGACTTAAACATAGTAAAAAACCAAGATAATAAAGATGGTTTGTTACCCATCAAAATTACCCGAGGGGAGAAGATGGTTTGGAATAACCTCAAAAATCAACATGGCCTACATGATCCCAATAAATTTATAAGGCATGAGTTTTGGAACTTTGCTTCACTTAGTCAAACTTTTGGGAAGGAAATGAAATATATTTCAAAGGGTAGATGGGACCACACTCTCAAAGAAAAATACCTTCTTCTTTGATTGCAATAGAGGAATATTGGTTAAGGTGTCAGGGGAGTTGATTCTATAGCAATATCAACCAATCTTATTTTTTATCTCACTATGGATGAGAAAGTGTGTATCCATAAGACTCCCTTCACGAGAAGTCTATCACATTTTTGACATCTTAGTCGTGTGAACTCTATTAAAATGGTATGGAATATATTACCATGGCTAAGATGTTAAGAGGATTGGTTTATCTAATGGGAGGATGCCATCAATAGTTTGGCCTCCTTCTTACAAGGCTATAAGAGACAAATTGTAATATCAAATGTAAGTGTTAAAATGTTATGCCACTGAGCAAAATATTCAATTTAGTTTGTAAGATGAAGGCTTTAAACACAAACAACCAAACTTCACCATTTTTTGAGGGTTGTCGAGGTTTACAAAGCTCAGGGCAGTTCACTACAAGCTAAACTTCATCGAGTTAAGTCATTTATAAAATGATGAGGCTTTTTTTTAAGTCTTGGTCTCTTGAGAAGTCATTAAGAGCATTATTGTACTAAAATTAGTTGAGAAGCACATCACCAAATAAGAACATATTGAAAAAACTAAATTTGTCAGTCACTATAAAATCATGTTTCAGTCCATAGAGTTTTAGACAAGAAAAAGAAGGTCATGCAAATTTGTTTAGATGTACTCTTGCATTGCCTTTCACGTAAACAATAAATAATGTGTGAACAATCATTAACTTTGGACGAGTTGACACTAGGTTGGATGGAAATGGTTGACGATAGGTCACCAAGACTTAATAGTTTTGTGTGTGAATTTTCCAAGGCCACACGAGAATTTTTTAGGATTGTCCCATTATAGGCGTAGAAAGAAGGCATCTAGAAGAAATCATTAGAGGAACACATAAACGAAATAATTGCCATATATTGATAAGTTTTGTTCAAGTTGTAGGTTTCAATTTTTATGCATAAATTCAGATAATTTATGTAGTTGAGAGAGTATGGCATCTAAAGGCAAGTTTGTTTTTTGAAATATTGTAATATGTTTGGTGGTCCTAATATTGGACAATGAACAACTATAAGGGGGTTTGTTTTTTATCTGAAAATGTAAGTGGTCATATGTAGATCAAGTTTTTAAGATAAAATAATTATAGTTAAGGTCCATTTTGTAGAGTCAATAAGCTCATTTGATCAAGAAGAGTGCTCTTTATCCTATGGAGTGTCAAAAAGCACAACAATTGTATATTTTGATTTCTTCTTGAAATAACAAATATACAGTTTTTTTCTTGAAAAAAAAAACAAAATACTTATCGTATTAATTTTTAAGCTTGATGACCTAGAGCTCATTACAAGCCAAAGGCATGTGACTTTACTTAACATATCTTATAAGATCTTGAATAAAGAGATGGCATAGTGAATGAAGCATATTTTGGCTCTGAAATCAACCATGTATCGAAGGCAAGCATTTAAGGTCATTTCATGTCGTACGATGTGATTCTTGTGTGGGAAGAAACATAATGGGTCCATTGCCTTGACCTCTATGTGTTAATCATCAAGATAGATTTGGAGATTGCCCATGAAGGGTTGACTGATCTTCATTGTGGCAATGCTCAAGGATCTTGGATTTGGGAAATTATATGTAAAGCTTTTTAAATTTTGTTTGCAAAGGCCTTGATTTGTATGTCCAATAATTAATTCAAACATGAAGAATTTGGCCTCTTTAGGCTAGTTCGCTAAGGATGTCCTCTTGCTTCTACTCTCTATGACATGGTATTTGAACCATTGAGATGTGTTTTTCACAATAGAATGGCCCAAATACTTCTGAAAGAAATCCCTTTGCCAAACCCATTGTAGGGAAATGTTAAAAAATGTCACTTTGTTGATGATTTATTTCTTACAATCCTTTAGGACCAAACTTCCATGAAAAAATACAATGGGTTGTCTTCAAATTTGTTGTGACACTTTATGACCAAGGATTCGATGGGTTAAGGCTCAATGCTATAGGAAAGAGCAATGAGATTTGCATATTTGGGTGGCTAGTCAAGGGTGGTTTTGTGTTTAATGTAGACAAATCTTTGAGTTTTTAGGGATCTCATTTGCTTTCAAGGCCTCACGAATAGAATTACAGGATATTATTGTGGAAAAATATTGATAGTTGAATTCCCAATCCTATGTCACTAGCAACAAAATTCAAGGTTTCCTCCTAATCATTAAGCATGGCACATGTCTATTATTATGCTTATTAGGCTTCATTGGCAATTGCCCACAAGAGATTGGATAAATCATTAGCAATTTCCTCATGGTTAACATTAATGTGGGTAAAGGTTTCCAAATAATAAATTGGAATATGTTCCACCTCCCCAAGGATTGAGGGTGCGAATAGGGATATTACGACTCGCATCCAAGCCCTTTCCCTCTGCACTAAATGGATTGTTCAAGATCTTTAGAGAAGAGAAATATGGAAAGTTCTACTTAAAAATTATATAAATTTTGGAAACTCACTTGCAAGAGTTCTTAGAAGGGCCTTAACTTACAAACACTTACTATTACTCCAACTCAAGTAAAAATTAAAGACACCTTTGTGGCAAATGTACATGTAGAACTTCAGAGGCTATTAAGCCAAAGTTCATTTGAAAAGGGATACACCAAGGTCAAGCCTATAGTTCAATTAACACTCTCTCGAGTGTTCACCAATGCTTATTCACGATGACAAAACTCTAATGAGAATGCTTAGTCCTTTTAATAAGCACCAACATAGTCATTATTTCATTCGACCATTGGACCCATGACTATGTGCCATGGGCAAAATTAAAGGGCAAGTTTTTCTTGGCCAAACTAGGTTGTGCCATGGGAAAAATTAAAGGGCAAGTTTTTATTGGCCAAACTAGGTAGCTTAACCAAGATGGTATTAAGGGGCTTGTTCCTTATAATCTTGTGATGACTAAGCCAAGCCTGTAAATGCTCGTATCTTGGCGGAGAGATTGTGGATGGAAAATAACAACAACCTTTAGAAATAAAGGTTTTATTGATTGATGTATATGGTTGTGTTAGAAGTTCATCTTGGATTGCCAATTAAACCAGTCTTGAATTTTGTTTTGTTAACCTACACGTGTTAATAGATATTGTTTTTTCGTTAATCTTTCCAAAATTTCAAAAGCTACAATAAAAAATACGGTTTTCATAGCATGGTATACCTTCGGTTGGAATTAAGATTAACACCGAAATAACCAACAAATATTATAAAAATGAAAATTTTATATTGTTGGGTTAAACTTGCGAGCGAAATATAGTGTCGTCGCCCTCTCCTTAGTCATTTGCACATGTTGATTTTAATTCTCTTCTATGGATTTAGCGTTTAGTAGCTCCCATTTCAAGAGCCCACTAGTTCCAATCACTTATTAGTCCATGCTAAAGGTCCGGGACTATAGCAATCATTTTAGTGTTGACAATGTTTTTCTTTGTGCGTTTATCAAAAAATTGGTATCGTTTTTTAAAGTTAAACTTTGCTAGAAGTGATATAATTTTTTTTATGTGTTTTGATTGGTCGTTGAAAACAACATCTTATTTTCTGGCCATCAGCGGAAATTGAATATGCAATTTAATTATGCAGGTTTAGCAGATAGATGGAAGAGTTGCATGTACGAGTCTGAACTTTCTGAGACAATCACGGTTTAAGAAGCTTGTTGTAGTGTCAGCTGGGAATTGGTGGCATTTAAGGTGATGGGCCACACAACATGCATATATATTTACTGTTCAGTATATAGAATTAGTCCCTACCAAAGGCCTGGGACTATAGCAATCGTTTTAGCATTGATCGCGCTTATCTTTTTGTGTTGACCAAAAATTTGGTGTTGTTTTCCAAAGTTAAACTTTGTTGGGAGGGATCTAATTTTTTTGTTGTGTTTTGATTGGTCGTTGAAAACAACATCTTATTGTCGGACCGACGACGGGAATTGAATATACAATTTAATTATGCAGGTTTAGCGAATAGTTGGAAGGGTTGCATGTGCAAGTCTGAAATTTCTGGGACCATCACGGTTTAAGAAGCTTGTTACGATGTCAGCTAGGAATTGATGGCATTTAAGGCGATGGGCCATACAACATGCATATATATTTATTGTTCGGTATATAGAATTATTTTATAATAAATATATATGGATTATTGTGCTTGAAATGTTTGTTAAATTTAGTACGGTTCATAGCTTTGAAGGGATTTCAGTGTACTGCTTGACACGATTTTGTGCGATAGCTTTCACGAACTACAAGGAGCTTCAATTGAATTCTTTTGTTCAAGCTATGTTATTCAATAAGCGAGCAAGGCGAGGTGGGTATGAAGTCTTGTGGATAAAGTATCTTGCTTCTATGCAGTTGGTCGCCATATTAATATATGTATTTTAGACAAGTGTAATTAGTTTTCGTAGTTGTTGTTTAATGGAGTCTGCTTTGTGCATAGCACGGTTAGGTGTGTTGTGTTGTTTGTTTTTCCAGAATGAAATCAAGTCAGGTGGGGGCTGTTACATAGACTGTGTAGGCATAAAACAGACAAAGGTGAACATGGAGGGAAGGTTTTATGTCTTGTTGTTCTAAGGTTGTTTGATAGAAGTTGTTTTGTGGATCGTGCAACCTCGTTTGTTGTGTTTCTGGTTTTTGTAGGGGCAAGTCAAGTGGGCAAGAGGCTATTACAGAAACTGTGTAATTCGATAGAAGATGAAGGTGAGTAGGGAGAGAGGGTGTGTTGTTTTGAGGTTGTATTGTTTACTTTTTTTTAGGTTGCTTAATGCATTTATCTACTATGTCATTTGTTATTGTTCAGAGAGACAGAGTTATTGTGCATTTGCAAGTGTCAGAATTGACGAGTTCCAAGAGTTGTAATTTTGGGGTTGTGGAAATGTGCATCACTGTGTGAGAAATCATTTGCACTGTATGCTATATGCAAGGGAAAATTAGGTCTTGATTGGTATTTTGCATTTAGTTGTTGTCGGCTTGTATTTTTCTTGTTTTGCAGTCTATTGATGCCATGGAGATGGTGCGGGTGTAAGGCTGGGAAGCATTGCATTAATTTGCATGTGTTGTAAAGAAATGTTGTCTTTTAGGTTGGTGTATTGCATTGTGTTGCATTTGTTCTCTTTTTGTTGGGGGTTTGGTTATAGTGTAATCAGATATAGTTCAGAGAGAGGGGAATTTTGCAGTTTGCCTAGAGGCTTTTGCTATGAACATATGGCGGAGCTGGATCCATCTATGTCTTGCGCATCTCGATAGTGGCAGATGAGTATTGTCGATACAACGATTGTTGTGTATTTTCAATGCTTGTGCAGGGAATTCATTGCATGTGTTTATGTGTCATTGGCTTGTATTTTTCATCTTGTTTATCTCCTAATTTTTAGTTTTTAAAATATTTCAATAAACAATATACATTTTGTAATAAAACAATTAATATTGTATATAGACTGGATTAGATACTTTTAAACTTAACTATATATCCTAATCTATATAACATTATTTTGCAGTTGATTGATTCTATGGAGATGGTATGGGTATAAGGGTAGGGAGCACTACATTATTTTGCATGTGTCATCGTGCAATGTTGTTTTTAGGATTGTGCATTGGACTATGTTTCATATGTTCTTCTTTTGTTAGGAGTTTGATTGTAGTATGGGCAATTGTAGTTCAGAAAGACGAGGATTTTGCATCTTTCACATAGGTTTTTGTTGTGCGAGATTCATATTTGTGCCGAGTGGGGACATATGGCTATTGCAAAACTTCTGTCCAACCTCAAAAGTGGGAAAGTAAAAACGCTTGTGACAAGCAAATTGTTCAAATAGCTTGCAGACCTGGGTTTATGACAAGGCATAGAGAAGGATGCCAATTTGCTAAAATGTCTTTTAGATATAGGATAGCTTTCAAATAGCAATAGTGATCATAAAAACCATGGAGCAGTTTACAGATAGGCAACATATTTGCTTGGGATTGTTTCTAGATGTGCGGTGTTTGCTCCTAAATAAGAGCAAATCAATTTATTGAAAATCAATGATCTATTTTGCAAATTACGTCCCTTGTCACAATGAATGATGCAAAACTATTGGAAATGTTGAGGTGTGGGAGGGTGACCTATGCAGGTTGTCAGAACAAGGTTTAAACATAGATTGTCTTAAGTACACCAAGTATAGTAGTGCGGGGTGGACGAGGATTGTAGATTTTGGACCCTTTTGTTGATTATTCATGCAACTCGTGGTATAAGTTTGGGAGCAGTGCATTGTTTTGCATGTGTTGTAGAGCATTTTTGTTTTTAAGTTGGTGCATTGGACCGTGTTTCATCTGTTCTTCTTTTGTTGGGGCTTTGATTGTAGTATAGGCAGATATAGTTTGGAAAGACATGGATTTTGCAGTTTGCCCGTAGGATTTTGCTATGGATATATTGTGGCAGTTTGTCTAACCATGTGTTGGAAATGTCAAGGTGCAGGGAATTGGTGTGTGCAGGTTCTCCGCACAAGGCTTATAAACATATACTCTTAAGTATGCGAAGTATAGTTGTGTTGGGTGGGCAAAGGTTGTATACTTTCGACCCATGACCTGATAATTCGTGCAACTTATTGTCTGGCAATGGCAGCACATTCTCATCAACACTTCCGCATAGGTGCATGCTACAAATAGTCAGTGCTTTGTCTATTGAGCACCTGGTTTATATTCAAATCTTGTGTATAGAAATGATACGTTTGTTATTCGCGCATTGTCACGGTTGGGCATCTAGAATCATGTTTGATGGTGGTTGTCATATGCATAGTGCAATTACTTGGACTCATTCATATTTGCATTGAAAATGGTGTAGTGTTTAAGCAAATTAGTTCTCGCTTATGAGTTGTATTGTTGGAACAAATGGTTGAATGAGATATTCTCAATGTGCATCATATAAAAAATATTTGTTTTGTTACTTGCATATTTTCCAAATATAGATGGGTCGTAGAGCTATCATCGCGTCAAGGCCAATAACAGGATTTACATCGGCAAAAATGTCTTTTGTAGGTATATCGACTACCTTTACAATAGCAATAGCAGTATCAAAACCCATGTAGCAGTGTGCAGATAAGAAACACATTTGCTTTGCAATGTTTCTAGATGGGTGCACTTTTATCATGGATCGGAGAAAATCAATTTACGATAAATCAGGGAGCTATGTTGCAAATGATGTTGCTTGTGACAATTAGGGATGCGAAGTTATTGAAAATGTGGAAGGGCGGAAGTTTGGCAATACAGGAGAGTGGTCGGTGTTGGGTCTCTACACAAGGCCTAAAAAATAGACTACTTTAAGTGCACCAAGTATATCTTTGAACATATGACAACACTATGTGCAACAATTTCTGGTGTAGGTTGGCAGTGAGAAAGGAATATGGCTAGAATGACCAACATTGTGTATTTTCAATGCATGTGTAGAGAATTCATGTTACTTATTTTTGTGTAGTTTGGTAGTTGCTAATGCAAAAGTTTTGTCCGACATCGAAAGTGGCGAAGGAAGAACGATTGAGTAGTAACTTATCGCTAGTCAAATAGATCACAAGGTTGGTATTATATGAAATCCAAGAGCAAGATCCCAATCGAGTAAAATGTCTTTTAGACATATGTCAGTTACCTATGGAATATGAATAAGCATAATAAAAAAGCATCGAGCAGTCTGCAGATAAGCATTTCATTTTCTTGCCAGTGTTTCTAAATGTGTGGCCTTCCATCCTAAAGGGGGGGAAATGAATTTATCATAGATCAATGACCTAATTTGTAAACTGTGTTGCTTGTCACAATGGAAGATGCAGGAGTATTAGGAATGTGAAATTGTCGAAGTATAACAAACTGCGAGGATGTCCAATGTAGATTATCCGCACAACGCTTGAAAATAGAAGGTGTATTGTGCAAACCGAATGAGGATTCAAAATAGACTGACCGAATGCTTGTTCTATTTTCAGTTATTGTGCAAAATTATGAAGTTTCTATCCTTGGTCTATGAATTCATGTTGCTTATGGTTTCACATTTGCAAAGTTGGTTG
Source organism: Picea glauca (assembly GCA_000966675.3). NCBI lineage: Eukaryota > Viridiplantae > Streptophyta > Pinopsida > Pinales > Pinaceae > Picea > Picea glauca. The sequence goes on from JZKD02S1989785.1 coordinate 31,261, forward strand.
CATAAACGCTTATGCGATTGGCAGAACGATGTAACCAGTGCTTGTGCATAGATGCATAGTGCACATATGTGATGCTTTGTCTATTTAGCACTTGGTCTATATTTAGATCATGTGCGAAGAAGGGTTACGTATGTTCTTCATGCAGCGCCACAATTGTACATCTTGCATGATGTTTGATAGTGTGTGTTCTATGCATAGTACGGTTACTTGGTTTATTCAATTTTGCTTCGGCAATTGCTTTGCGGTCGTTCTATATGTGTGGCATTGTGTGCTAGATTGAAGCAAATCAAATTACGATAAATCAGTGACCTATATTGCAAATTACATTGCTTGTCACAATTAGGGATACAGGGTTGTTGGAAGTGCAGAAGCACGAGAACTGTTGCAATGTGACAAGATGAGTCGTGTATGTTCACCGCAAAATGGTTAAACATAAGTTGTCTTTTGTAGACTACGTATAGGTATGAACATATTGCAGCACAAGGTGCAGGAATGTCTTGCGCACTTTGGCAGTGGCAAAGGAATATCGCTAGCGCATAGAGTATTGTGTATTACCAATGCGTGTGCAGAGAATTCATGGTGCTTATCATTGTGCGGTTTCACATGAGCTCTTGCAAAAGATTCGTCCAACCTTAAAAGAAGTTAAGTAAGAATGATTTTGAGTAGCAAAGTATCCAAGAAAAGTAGATCATAGAGCTGGCATTACCCGATAACCAAGAGCAATATGTGAATATGTCAAACTATGTTTTCGACATATATTGATTAGACCATGGAGCAATTTACATATAAGCAACACATTTGCTTCACACAACTTCTAGATGCGTTGTGTTTGGTCCTAGTGCATAACATTTAATGATAGTGTGTATTGTATGCATAGTACAGTTACTTGATTTTATTCAAACCTGCAATGACATTGATGGGTTGTTTAAGCAAAACTAGTCGTCTTTTGTCAGCTCTGTTGCTGGATCAAATCGTTGAATGACATATTCTTGATGTGCATCACATATCAGAAAAAAATTGAATGCTTGGTTCATATTTTTCTTTTTTCAGTGGTAGAGTAAATTGGGCAAGAGCTATCTCAGAAACTATATATATGGAAAATGACTCAATGATAAACAGAGACAAAAACAAGGTATGCTTTTTTGAGATTTGTTTTTAAAGGTTTATATATATATTTGCAGTTGTTGAATGCCATAGTTGTTACTTGAGCATATTTTGAATGACAAAAAAGTAAACTTAACAAAAGCATGTTTTCATATTCTTGCTACATATCTAGGAAGTTCTTGTTTTTGTGTTCGACCAAGAAATTGTGTGGGGCATTGCAAGTAGTTGTTGTAGTAGATGTTTTGGTCGTAGAGAAAATAAATTATCGGAAATTTGCATTGTCTTTGCATCTTGCTCTCATCGTTCTGCATTGTTGTTTGATTGGTTCGATGTGCATTGCATCGAAACAAACACCAGTGTTAAAAAGGACAATAGGGCAAACAAAGAAATATGGAACAAGAGCTACAAAGGTATGTTTTTTTTCTAATTCGATTCGTGTGTCATTCATTTGTTGTCCCTTAACATTGTGTATTTCATGCAATTTTGACATAAGGGTTTATTTACGCGTTCATTGGTTTTGGTTTACTCCTTTCACATGAAAATGAAATAGAGAAATTGCATGAGAACAAGAAGTAACAAGCAATGCAAGAGAGGAAATTGAAGAGCAGTGTTCCAAGGGAAGGTATGCCTGCAACAATTAGACACGCAACAACGTTTTTTTATTTTATTTGTGGCTTGTATGCAGATGCAATAATATATATTGATGTTGCATAGTATTGTGTATAAGAAAAAGTGCATATTGCATTGGTTCTTATCATGTCGATAGTAAGTTGTGCATCCATTGTTTGTCAAGCTTTCATGTCCATAACTCCAAGTTATGTGCATATTGAATGTCTTGTCACGAAATGAACAAATTGTCACCGAACACTATTTGGGAATTACACATATGTGTCAGTCCTCTGTCAGATGTGAATGGACAATCTATTCATTGGAAGTGCATTGAGAAAGTGAAAAAACATATAGCATTAAAATAGATAGTGATTGAATTGAGAAAGGACGTGTTAGGTTGCAAAACAGAATTAGAATTTGCATTATTTTSCATTTGAAAAGAACGACATATACAAAGACACACTARTACATTTCATAGAAACATCCAGGTATCAATTTAAAAATAGTATAGAATATATTTTATGTGCTAYGTGTTCACGTATATTTTGTTGAAACCAGGAGAAATTGGAAAAGTCGAGGAAATATTAGTACTAGTGCATCACAGACACACTCCCAGCAAGAGASTCACAAGTAAATTCGTATAGGCTATTTTATGTTTGCACATTGTGATGGCATGGTTGGCTAATAGAAACAAGTACTTATGCAATTTGCAAATTGCTATATTCAGTTTAGGCGAGATAGGTATACATGGAATCGAAGCAATAGGTGGAGCAAGTATCCATGCACATCAGGACCAATTGGAAAGGTATGTATATAAAGTGTGGATTTTGCAGCTAGACAAGAAATAAATTGAAATTGTTTTTCATATTGCTTATTTTCTGCAATTGTTGTTGCATGGTGAAGTTGCGCAACTTCGAACATTGTGTCAATAGAAGACTTGAACAATCACATAATTGGGGAAGTATTCATTGGTGACATGATGGTTGTTTACAACACATATTTGGAGAAAGCAAATAGAACACGCAAAATCTTGTGTACTGGCATGAAAAATGCAGATGGCATGATGACAATTACATTGACTATTCCTGCACACTTCATTGAAAGACATGAGCAAAAGATTGTTCATGGAGCTGGAATATCTATTACAAATTTAGAAATTCTACCAAAAAGTGGCCAGGACCATGGTGATTGCAATCGTGTTATATCCATAGTTGAATCAAGTGTCGTCGAGACAATGTCTGCAACGTGCAAAGAATACAATTTCATACCACACAACAATCAAGCAATTTGCAAGTAATACAAACATGTATCCCGTCGACACTATTGGAGTCATCGTGACGTTAGCTAGGAAAGATGGATTGCAGTACAATTTGCATATAAAAGATGGAAACACGGAGGATGACAAAGCAAGAGTATGTTTTTCCATTGTCGATTGTTTTTTGTTTATATGCTAATGTATTTTGTGTGTGGTTGTATGAAAACTACAATCTTTTATGTATTAGTTGCAATTGTTCGAGACATAAGGGCATTTCTTCGCTTCACTGGAACAACAATTACAAATAGGGAAAATTCCCATTTTTCTATTTAAAAATATAACCAAGAGGAGAGATGCAAAAGAAAATGTGTTCCACATAACACAATCGACATTTACTACAGAACTTACAACAAAAGCGGTCAAAGTTCTGAAAAAGCTAACTAGGTCGAAAAATGTTGTAAGTATAGATTGACAACTCTATCTCCAAATGTCGTGTACACACATACACACACACACACCCATGTGCACGCGTATATAGCGTAAATTATTAAACTTTGTACCGTATGAACGGGTCGAGGGTACAATGATAGCAACAAATGCATATTCGACTCCAGTTGAACATGTTTGTGCAATTTGCAATTCTCTTGCAAGTGCATCTACTTTGGTAAAAATAAAATGCAATGTTTGACTTTATAAGATGCAATCAAAGATGCCCTTTTGTATATAAACATTGCTTGAGTGTTGTTATACATACAATTGACAACTATAATGTGCAATGCACAGCCAGCAAACCTATACTGCAGGAACTGCTTCCTGGCCTAACATAAATGCAATATGAAATGTATTTGCAAAAGAAGCCCAGAACAGTTTATATGCTACACAATTTTTGAGTACATGACAAATTTACATTGAACAAAGACAATGTTGTGTTGCATGTGGGGTAGAGATTGGATGAGTACAGTGTCATTGTGCATGTGCAATGCCTTATGTCTATTGCTTTTCAATTTCTTTGTACATATACTATAACTTTGATATAGTTATTAATCTTTATATTGGCAAAAATGTTAATGAGCAATATCATATACATTGTATATACATATTGCTTGTGTACTTATTGAATGCCACGAATAGCGTATGCATTGATTCAAATGTATTTGGTTGACACTGTTAGTATTGAAGTATTGTTATGTTGCATTCTTTGCAATTCAATTATGTCAAAATTTTGATGGAAATTGAAGACAAGATGTTTAGATGTTATTGGTCATGTTACATTGCAACATTGATATATTGTTACAAGAGCTATATTGCAATTGGAACAAGTTTGGAAATGCAATATGCATCTCTGTTATCAATGTCAGAAATTGCTTTCACAATGTGATTGTGCAAGAAATCGCGATCACATTTGTTTTGCTTACATGTATTGATGTGAATATGTATATTGGCATGCTTGTTTAAATAGAATTTTTTACTACTTCATCTGGTGCAATAAAGAATAGAACATGTGATAAAGCTTTTGCATAAAAACAAAGTTAATCATTTGTATGCTTGTTTATCGATAATAGCATGCATGCAATGAACCACTTAGTTTCAATCGATTTAAGAAACTTGGCCCCGGTGAATAGACAAATACTAAGAACAATGTTCTGATTGACCTATATATACAATCGAATGCAATCAAACTTCAATAAAAAAAACACATTGTTATATTGTCGCCTTAAACCATATATTTCCCTTATTGTGCAGCACATATGTCCATACTCATATGAAATTTAAATAGCAAACAAGAATCTTGGTAAATTGCAGATGTTTAAACTACAATCTATATATGGCACAATTTGTCCACAACTTTGCCGCAACTATAAACAACCAACAATTATAATATAGCTTCTCCTGGTTGGCATTATAGTGAACCGTAAATGTACATATACAAGTAATCAATTAAAATGCAACTTCCACTGGGTTCAGTGGATCACAAATCGATTTCATTTTGCAGTTATGCGAACTATTAGGAGTGCGGTAGTGCGGAAGTGCGAGATTGAAGTGCAATGACTTGTCTGATTTCTCTGCATAGTTCCTATACGATAGAATAAATGATGCAGGAGCATCGCTCCACCTCAGCACGTGCCAGTCGTCGAGCACATTGGTTTGCATTCAAGGAGGGGAGAGGCACCAACACTCTCGTTTTGGCCCTCAAAATTTAAATGTAATTAAGACAATTGAATGTTTTCAGGTTGGAAGAGCAAAGTCGTGCTTTCGCATGGGCTGTAGATGAGGTCGCCTTAAGTGGCTGATGGTAGGAGGGATCTAGATCCGATTCGGGCTATATTTCCACTCATTATAATTTGCCTCAATAGTTAGGCGTTTTGAATGTTGATTAGACACCACTAGTGTATCGTGGAGGGAAAGCTCATCAAGCCCCTCTTGTATAAATCTTTGTATTGTTGCCCAGTAGAGGTTGTTGTGAGGCTGCTGAAGATTGATGAAAAATCATTGTAAGCCAAGAGGAGAGTTGAGAGCCGAGACTCAGTTGCAGTCTAGACTCATACATTGTAATTGACATTCTGTCGTTAATAGAAAAGAATAGATTCCATTGTTTTCCATTTTCCTATGTGATGGATGCTTAGTCATGAATGTCATTTATGTTTGTTTATGTTGTAGATGCATGTGTTAGATTTCATCTGCAGGGATAGAGATAGAATCCTCTATCTGTGAGTTTGTTGGATATCTCTGGATTCTTTAGGCTAATCGCAAGGAGTGTGCGACAGAGTATCAGAACTTTGTGAGTCGGCGCAAGGAGTGTGTGTCTAAACACTTAAGAGTTAGAGAAGAAGGTTCCAGGAGGGCACACCAGAATAATTCATAGACTCAAGGGAGAACCTCAAGGTTGTTGAATACCTTGGAGGAAAGTTTGTGTAGGAGGAAGCGTAGCGCAGAGTTGTTGAATACTCTATAAGACTCTGCCAGGAGGGCATTGAGCAGGTGCGAGCGTGCACATAACCAACACGTTCTGAAGTGTTGGAGAAGTTGAGGAAAACCCATTGTTGTTGAACACTCTGAGGGAAGGAAGCTCTGCGAGTGTGCATTGAGCGGAGGTAGGAGTTGTCTCGGAAAACCCGAAGGATTTCAGTAATTCAGAAGGAAGACTTGTTGCAAGGTCTGCATAGGCTAGACACTTAGATAAGTGTGCGAGAATTTGTCTGAAGGCTTAGTCGAGCGCAAGGAGTGCGCCAAAGGCAAAGTAAGTTTGTCTTACAAGCTCAAGAGGAAGAGCATCGAGTTGTCAGGAGGGCACCAGAAAGTCCATAGGAGGATGCAAAAGGGTCGAGAACCTTAGAGGTTCAAACCGAGCAAAAGCTCAGAAGAACTAGCGTCGTCACACACAGAATTCCTGCAAGGGGTGCAGAAAGGGCCTAGAGAAGTCCAAGTATTGGACAACGAAGGAAGTGCTAAGTGTGCACAGGAGGAGGGACTTGCCGAAGTCCTGAAGCCAAGTAAAGTCGCCCATCGTCAGGAGGAGACAGGTGGCAAAAGATCAAGAGGTCCGGGAGATAGAGTTCCGGAATATTATCCAAGAGCAAAGGGCAACATTCGCGAAGTCACAGAGAGCGGAGTGATTCCAGACCATTGGATTTGGAAGGGACACGTGGAGGAGATCCACATACTTCGGAGAATCGATGCTCCGGAAGGAAAGAGGAGAGCAATGTGGAGAGACTCCCGAAGGCCGGAGCCGAATAGATCATAGTCGTTGATCTAAGGAAGTGAAGGGGACCGTTGATCCTCGCACCCAGTTGTGTTCGCTGATTTGGAGTTCGGGGAAAGAGGATTTGGTTATTGAAAGAAAGCCCGAAGCCCGAAGCGCCTTTCATGGTTAGCCCCAGGACATAAGCCAAGGTCATATGATAAAAAGGGGCCTAGTGCTAAGAGTTAGCGCCAATTGTTTAATTTTCTTCAAAGCGGTCAAGAAAGAGCCCACAAGATCGATAGAGCCTGCACTTTGGAGAAAGATGGACCTGTGAAAATTGCATAGGGTTTCAGCAAGGAACCTAAGAGTCGATCTGGCTTAGGTGATTGAACGATCCTAGACTGGGAAGTCGAGCATCCCCCAAGGAGAGAAGTGAAGTAGAGGGGGGGATTTGCGCCAATAAATGTCCTGTTTTCGGGGATACACATTCATGGAACGCGAGATGGATGATCATATAGATGCACGAAATCCAGCAGTGCCCAGGTGTGCATATGCACATTGTGACCAAAGAAGTTACAATTAATTTGGACTATTGCATGTGCTTGAAACATTTGTACACATAACCCCTACCAATTGGGAAATATATATTGAACAATGAAACTTATTACAACTAGATGCATAGATAATGAATAATCTTTGTCAAAAGATAATTCATATAATAAAGGAAAGAAACATTATTGTATATGCAAAGAGGATAATGATTAGAATAAAATAAAAACACTTAGCATAACTTTTTGTAAAAATAAGAAAACAAAAAACAAATTGTTCAATGTGGAGTAAAACATAGTTGTACATTGTATGTGCAAAGACTTTTGCTTTGAACATTTGTCTCCACCTTTGCACAGATATATCCCCGCATAGGTATGATATTATTTATTCATGTCCAATGAGCAATATACAATGTGCAATTTTTATTAAATAATTGAATATTTTAACATTAGTTATTAATTAGTTATTAACTATTTATTAATTATTTAATATTAAATAATTAACTATTTATTAATTATTCAATATTAAACAATTAATTAATTATTAATTATTTAGTATTGCAGTGCGCTAGTGCTTATGTGTGGAGACTTTTGCACATGTATATCGCCGCACAACATGGTTCTGCACGTGCATGGGGAATTCACCTTGTTGAACAATATTTTATCACGTTCATTCATAAAGGGGGTTTTTAAATTGTAAAAAATAGAGTCAATATATTTTAGGTATTGGGGTGGGGAGATGACAAGTATGGGGGGTTTATAGGTATTTGGTGGGTATAGAAGGGGTATTTGGTAAAAATAGGGGATATCTAGTAAAAATAGGGTTTTTTAAATTAGAAATATGATTGGGAGGGGGTTAAAAAGAAAGGATTTGGGGAGGTATTTATCAATCTCTAGTGAAAATAGGGGTATTTTTTAATATCCAATGAACACACGTGTCATTTCATAGGTTCACTAAGTGGAGACCTCGTGTGCATGGTATGTGTGGAGGATTTTGCTTGGATGATTTGTTCGTGCCTCTACACATGTATGGTTTTATTTATTAATGTGCATATACGAGTTAAAAAAAACTACTTATTCTTTATTAAATAATTAATTATTTAATATTATTTTTTAATATATTATTAATAATGAGCCATATGCAATGTGCAGAACCATAGTTGTATGAGCATATGCCTTATTAATTATTAGTCCCTGCCGAAGGCGTAGAGGGACTATAGCGATCGATAATTCGTTGAATTCATTTTAGTTTGTTCTTTGACTAAAAATATTTGCATAAAATCTATTGTTGAAACTAGGGAAATAAAAACATTGATTTTTATATAATAAAAAATACCATATATGTCATGATCTGATTGGATAACAGATTGGAGGTCTTATTGCCAGCTTCACTATTCCCAATGTTTGATATGTTATCATATCCAAAGTTTTTGATCATATACGGTCTTTTTGAGTTTTTATTTTTTTCTTCAAGTGTTTGGATATCCAAACATTTAAAGATAGAGAGTCAATTTTTTATTAGTTGACTTCATATTAGTTTGTCCTTTGAATAAATTTATCTTTTACATATCCTCTATTGTTCGAACTATTGTTACTATTTTTTTTTTATTGTTATAAAATAATCTAATAAATGTTTTTTCGTACGTAAGAGACCCGACACACTACACTCTTTCTTAAATGTTTACAGAGTAGTTCTGACAGCCTTAAATGTTTACCTAACGGGCCTCGCAACCTTAAATGTTTACTTAACAAGCCTATTACAATACATTTTCTTCCTTTTTTCTTTTTCTTTTTTTATATGCAATGTTCTCTGTAGTGAATATGGGCAATATTGTTCTTCAGCGGCATTGTTGGTTCACTGGTCCACTGGTTATGGCTGTGCTGGAGGTAGGTTCTGTGTCGAACATTGGCCTTATGTCGTTCCCCATTGACGGGTGGGTTTGGGTGCCATGTTTAGCTTTGCTTGCTATTTACAGTTTGCAGGTGGGAAATTTGATTGTTGGGGATGCCTGAGTCGAAATCCTCTTGCAGAACATCTTTGTATGTGAGGAGAAAATACGATTTCCTTTTCCTATGCGTCATTGTGGTTGTGATGGAGGTAGGTTCTGTGTCAAACATTGGCGATCAGGAACGAGACGAAGACAACATTACAGTCCTTCTTCTCTGGTCGTAGTAATCACATACAAAGATGGACTGCAAGAGGATTTTGATCGCAACTATGAAAACCACACCTTTCTTAATTGCTTGCACAATAGCAGGCCTTTGGACGGTCCTGACAGCTTTGAATGTTTACCTGACAGGTCTCACAGCCTGAAATATTTGGTTAACAGATGTGTTACAATACATTTTCCTCTGAATTTTTTGATACAATCTTGTGTGCAGTGAATTTGGCTGATATTGTTCTTCACTGGCATTCCTGGTCGGCTAGTTGGTGCTTGCTTCTTGGTTTGATGGATGTTGCTTATTGTTGTTTGATTCAACTTTGAGGGTTGAGGTCATGCAACTGCAGTTGGGCCTTTTGGTGCTTCTTAACTAGGTTGTTATTTGTTGCTTGCTCCTGTTTGCTTCAACTTTGCAATGTTGTGGTCCTGCATCTGTAGTTGGATCTGTTGTTACATGGTTTTACAGTTGGCTCCCCAGAAAATACTATTAAGATAAAATAATATGCAAAATTTTGCAGTGGATGTAGACAACATCTCTTATGACTTGAACCAGAGTTTCTCAGGCTCCAACTATATTTCATAGCTGACGATGTTTTCCCCGTAGTTAATGTCTCTCTATGGCTTCCTCGTTATGAGACTAAGTGTTGTAGTGTGAGCGATAAAGTTCTTCTCTCGCTTTCCTTTTCCTCTTGTAAACTTGCCAATTTTTCCCTTTTGTTCTTACCCTCTATTATGTGTTTCTGGTTCTATACTTTGTCACGTTTATGTGCTCGCGGGTTCCCGATGTGGTGAACTGAAAAATCATCATCTCCATCTATATCTTTACATCACGAGTCCGACCGATCGTCGTTTTTTTGCATGCTTAGCCAATTTTATGAATGCGGGTTTGCGGATAGGTGCTATCGAACTCTAGTAACCCGTGTTCGGGGTATACATCTTGCACCCAAAACTTTCATGCTCTACAATTTGACCCCGAAATCCTCAAACTCACAAGCCTGCCTCTACCTACGATGACTTCGTTTGTTCGACGTGCCTTTCCATACTTAGTCGAGTCTTCAAAGTTTTGTGGGTTCACGCACTCCTGGGTTTAGAAACGTTAAAATCATTTTTCGATCCCCTCGATCCCCGATACCTTTTGCCCTTCCCAATGCACATTAATTATGCTTTTACTACTGACAACCAACCAGACAGGTTCAAAAATATTGGCTTAAATAAGCGGAAAGCTCGAGGACATCTCCCATTAAAGTGCATAAACAGGCGAATATTATGGGATCTAATAAAAAAAATTAGGTCCATTTTGAATTTGCAAAAAGTGTTTAGGTATTCTAGTTTTTTAAAGGCATCATCATAGTAACAGTGCCATATTGTACTACCACACTGCCATCCATGAACGTGTCATCCACAGAGGTCTTGGTGTCATGTCCCTCTTTAATACTATGCATATGTTACAGCTTGTCATATTTGAGAATATGCTTGCATATGGGAATGTTAACTCGTGTTATTGGTGACTATTCAACACACATATTCGAGAAGATTGACATTAATAAGCATAAAGATTGAGGGCATCTGCCATTAAAATGAATTAAACCAAAATCTACGGAAGATTATACTATCATCCTCCAGCATTAATTTTAAATACTTATTCCCATTTCTCTCTATCATCGAAGAGTTGGGCTTTAAGGTGCCTTCGTTGTAATGTTCTTGGTCATGGACATGTGAGACAACTTAGATATGCCATTCAAGCCCAATTGAAACACGAGGGAATGGTTTTATGTGGCGTCATCTTTGAGCAAAAAAAAAAACTCTGTTAGCCAACAGAAACTTAGACACAAAAAAATAAAAATCAAATGTTTTGTGATTGGTGTTGTCCCTGTATTCGATGATTTGGATGGCTGAAAGGCCTGCCTGAAGATTTGTGTGTTGAACTTTTTTGTTTTCATATTGGGAGTTGGAAGAGACTTTTAGGTCACCTGCAAAATGCTCCTTCGTTGAAGTATATAGTTTCTTCCAACAACACAGATTTAGCAAGTGTATCAAATTCTGCAGACCACACAAGAATTTATCTTTCATCAGAGGAGTCGCACATACCATGGCTTGAAAAATGGTCTGTAATATTCGTAAATGATGTGAAATATTACTCCATTCACGAATATACTCATAAGGAAATTATAAATTTGGATCGTCGCGAGTATGAGAGACTGTATGGGTGGTTGAATCAACATCCCAAAATTACAGAAGTTTTTATTTCAAAGTTTGTTGAGCTACTTCTGGGTGCGGTAACAGACTTGACAGAAGGTCATATTCTTTATCAAAGTTTGTTCGTTGTCCTCTGGATGTAGTAACAAATTCCACATACAATCAACTTTCTATTGCCACTGCACAATTTTTTTTACTATTCATGTGCATATGATTGCATCTGGGTTGATGAGCTTGCCCCTCTTTGCACTAATATTCTCCTCCTACTTGAAGGTGGGTATATAACCAGGGAACGATGCTCTCAAAACTTTCTAATGCCTACATCGACATGTAACTGGGAAAATTTAATGGGAAGAAATTATGGATTATGGACTTTGCAACACTTTCTGAGGATTACTTTATACTACCACCTTCTGCAAAAAGTTTTGCGTGTTCGGGTAATGATTTGGTTTCTGAAAATCACCTTTTACTACCACCTTCATGTAATCATTTTATTTCATTCTTTATAAGAGACCTTAATGTAGTGGTGTATTCCAAAGCCGTTTCCACCTACAATTTCTTATTTTTTAAAATATAGAACAATGTATTTTTTTCATCACACGGTTATTTGAAAAGTTTTAGGCGTTGTTTGGGATTCACGTCCTTCAAGGATGTTAATTAATCACACAATTAATATTGCTTGTGCCCATGAAATTGAGTCGGCGTCCACTATGGCAATTGCATTCACATTGTAATGTCAGATAATATATGTCTGACATGTGCCTAATGTCAAGGTCATTATCGCGCAGGACACCCAACGTCCAAAGATTTATGGACTCAAAGCAACATTGTAGTTGTCGTGACAAAGAAACACTAAATTCGATGTTCTTTGCAAGTCTGAAACTACTGCAGTCTAGGTGATTTGACAATGAGCATTGTTCCCATTTCCACCGCCAATATCAATGTCTGAAGCCGAAGCTATCTGGAACCTGGGGTCACCGCCAGTATGGATGGCTAAGCCCGTGATCAAGACTTCTTACACTTGACATTAGTATCAGTAATGATCGAAAGTTGATTGTATGTTGAGTTTGTTGTTGCATCCAGAGGTCGCTCAACACTCTTTGACATAGAAACTGGCTCTTTGTCAAGTCTGTTACAACTTTGGCATAAAACGTTTTGTAATTTTATAATGTTGTTTCAAACATGCATACACTTTCTCACGTTCGTGGGTATCCAATTTTATAATTTCCTTCTTAGTGTATTTGGGCATGGAGTAATATTTGGCGTCACTTCTGAACATTCCATACCATTTTGTGGGCCACCATGTCTGCCACCCCTATGACGAAAGATATATTATGATGCGATATGCAACATTTGATACACTTGATAGATCTGTGCTGGAAGAAGTTGTTTACTTCAACGGAGGAACATTTTGCAGCTGACTTGGACGTCCCTTCCAATTTACAGTAATAAAACAAAGAAGTTCAAACATACAAATATTTAGGCAGGCTTTTCAACAAAACAGATGATCGAATACAGGGAGAATAGCAGTCACAACATACTTGAATTTTTTTTTTCTTGTCTTAGCTTTTGTTGGCTAACAGGATTTGTTTCCCGTAAAGCTGACGTCACATAAAACCACTCCCTCGTCTTTGAATTGGGCCTGAATCGCATCTCTAATTTGTCTCAGATGTCAATGATCAAGAATATTACAAGGAATGCAGCTTAAACCCTAATTTTTCGACGATAGAGGGAAATTAACAGTTAACAAAGTATGGAATGTTGAATAACCAGCCAATGCAAGCGGGCCATATCTAGAAGAGACAAGTTATTCAAAAAGCTGGGATAGATCTAGTTGGCAACACCAATGAAGTCCAAGACCTGAGATTGATATTCACCTCGTTGTTTTTTATGAATCAAGCATTTGATGGTCAAGTGGAAATCTATAAAAGACTGTCCACAAGCTTCATTATTGTACATATTTGTTGTTTTTTGTTGGCGGCAGGTCCAATCGTAGTCATTATGGCAAATAATCTCCGCTGTATTTTGTAACCCAGTTTATTTGAATATAGAATATTTGAGTTTTTTGTATGGTGTTTTCCAATCTCCGATGTTGTTTTTTATATTATTTTGTACTTTTTTGTGTGTGTCGTTAAACATGGACGACAAGCTTTTTTTTTCTATTGCCCAACACTTCGATTTAAATAAAGGCCACTCTCTTCGCTCCTTACATTTTACATGGAAGAATAATTTTTCATAGGCCATACTTATGTGGCGCCCACCCTATACTTAAAGAAAGAAATGGGAGGACCCGTCCTGCTTTCATTCTTCAGGGTCCCGTAAATAGAATAAATTAATGATTCTATCACAACAAGGCAACTCAAGTGTTGACGTCATGTTCCTGTTCAATATTTTTCATACATTGCAGCTTCTTCTATTTGATAATATCCTTGCATATAAAAAAATGTTGCGTCATATGTGTGTGTAATATATATATATATATATATTATTTCTTTCTATTGCTTATGGGTTTCAATAAAATTTGGGAACCGAATAACATCGTGCAAATTGGAAGATGATTTGCATTTGGACCAGAAATAATCTATTAACATATATTAATATGAATACTATTGGAATAAATCTAAACACTTTCTCTTAAAAAATTCCTTGTTTTCTTCCCCTCTATTATTCCTTTGTGGTTCTATACTTAGTCGCACCTCTATGATCACGGCCTCCTGGATTCGCGGATTGGCAGATGCTTATCTTTATCTATATCCTCACACCATGAGCTCGACCGAACACGGTCCTATTCAATACTTGGCCAATTATCTGACCACCAGGTCCTAGGTTTGCGGTATCCAACACTTATGCCCCTTGTTCCGTCATATACATCTTGCACCCAAAGAACTTCCGTGATCTGCAACTTATGCTTTTACTAGTGAGGACTGACCAAGGATTTGAAAAGATTGGCATTAATAGACAAACAGTAGATGTTGTTCTGTGAGATACTTGGCCCTTTTTCCCTTTTCTTCTTCATGTCTATTATCTCTTTCTGGTTATATACTTAGTCGTTTTTCTATGATCGCGGGTTCTAGGATTGGCGGGCTGACATATCTTCATCTCCATCTATATCCTCACATGACGAATCTGATCGACCGTTGTTCCTTTCCATACTTTGCCAATTTTATGGCCGCAATTATTGGGTTGGCCCTTTCGAACTCTGCTGCTTCTTATTCTGTGATATACACCTTGCACTCAAAACTTTTGTGATCTACAATTCCACCACGGACTCCTCGAACTCGCAAGCTTCACTCTACCAGGGTTCACAAATGTTTCAAAGTATCTGTCGTTGCCTTCCATCCCCACTAACTTCGTGTCGTTCCCCAAATACATTGATTATGGTCTTACTAGTGACAATTGAACACACCGGTACGAAACAATTGGCACCCGGACCTCCGCCATATACAAATTGACTGTTGGACTCCGACATCATTCCCTCTTATGTGTTACACATTATGCATTCAAATGTTTCAAGCGCTACAATTGGACTATCGGGGCCTCACGTCTTCTGGGGAGACCTTGTCACCCTATTTTGGATCCTCGCGTTGGCGGGTTCATGAAATCTCCAATTCCTAGTCATTGTTTCCTGTTCCAACCATCCTCGTACTTCTTTCCAAATATGCAACACCAAAGGTTTAATGCTAAGACGCCATCATGCAACAACCGTAAAGATATTCATTAATAAGCAAAAGCCTCTAGGAGTAACCATCCCTACATTACCTGTCCAGAAACATGCATACTTTCCAGGTAAGGGGAAATCTATTACAAATTTCAATATATTAGCGAAAACAAGTCTGGGCCAGTGTTTCCCTATTCCATACTTGGACACTTTTTCGATTGCAGGTTCCTGGATTGACGGCCTCAAAATTGTGTTTCAAATCTTCTGCGACTTGCAAACAATGCCTGGAGTTCCGCGATATACAATTTGTCCGCTGGAATGCCCCATCACGAGCCCGACCGTCCGTCGTTCCTTTCAATACTTAGCCACAAGTTGGCTATATCTCCATGAAATTGTACATTTACTGTGTATCGAGTCCGGCCTACCGTTTCCCTATTCCATACTTAGATACTTTTTCGATTGCAGGCTCCTAGACTGGCGGGCTCAGGATTGTGTTTTCAATGTTCCGCGACTAGCAAATAGTACCCAGAGTTCCACGATATACAATTTGTCCGCAAGAATACACCATCATGCCCTCTTTCGAATTACATGTTCTGCAGTCAATACTCCCGAGAGATACAATTTGACCCTCGTGCCCTCACCTTTGTTGGTTGTATCTTCTATCCCTATTTTGAAGCCTCACCGACCGCTTTCGATAATTAGCCATTCCTTAATTGTTGTTCCCTATCCCCGCCACCTTCCTACTTTTCTCTGAATATGCAATTGGAAGGCTTCATCATGAATGAACCTTAAACATGTCATTAATGAGCGAAACACTCGAACAGATCTCCCACATTTTTGCCATATACAAATTAACCATCGGATTCCCATATCATACCCTCTTCCGTGGTACACATTTTGCACTCAAGTTCCGAGACATACAATTTGGCACCCGAGAAGTCACGTCTCCTGGGGAACCATTGTCACCCTATTTCTGAAGCTCGTCCTACCGCTTTCCATACTTTCCCATTTCATGGAATCTCTTTTGCGGTTCCTCGGTTTTGTGGGTTCACGAAATATCCAATTCTTAGTCACTGTTTACTGTGCCCAAACTTACAAGTTTCAATATATTAGCGAAAATCAATCTACCCAGCCGTTACAAGTTTCAATATATTAGCGAAAACAAATCCGCCCAGTCGTTTCTCTATTCCATACTTGAGCCACTTTTTCGATTGCAGGTTCTCGGATAGGCGGGCTCACGTTTGCACTTCCATTGTTCTGTGTCCTGCAAACATTACCCGGATTTCCGCGATATACAAATTGCCCTCTGGATGAAGCTCGACTCCTCAAATTTAAATTAATTTATCTTTACTTATTTTCTCTTTTCTTCCCAGAGACATGTAGAAAACATCTTGCCACACAATGGGATATATATTACAAGTTCCAATATATTAGCGAAAACGAATCCGCCCAGCCATTACAAGTTTCAATATATTAGCGAAAACGAATCTGCCCAGTCGTTTCTCTATTCCATACTTGAGCCACTTTTCGATTGCGGTTTCTCGGATAGGCGGGCTCATGTTTTCACTTCCATTGTTTCGTGTCCTGCAAACATTACTCGGACTTCCGCGATATACAAATTTCCCTCTGGACTATCCCATCGTGCCCTCTTCTGTGTTATGCATTTTGCACTAAAAAAATTCAGAGACATACAATTTGACCCTCGGGCCCTCAGCTCCAGCAGTTGTACCTTGAAACCCTAATTTGAAGCCCGCCCGACCGCTTTCGATAATTAGACACTCCTTAATTGCTCTTTCCCATCCACGCAACCTTCGTACTTCTTTCTTAATATGCAATTAGTAACCTTTCATGCTAACAACTTACCATGCAGGAACCGTCAACATTGTCATTAATGAGCGAAACGCTCGAGGAGATCTTCCATTAATACGCATTAAAGCAAGTTCTGCGGAGAGTTATATTATCCCTTCCGATTTTTCATCTCAAACACGGCTAGTCACGTTGGCCCGTTCAGGAAATATCCAATCCTTAATTGGTCATTGTCGTATCCTCCATGTTCGCACTTCTATGTATGCAATTACTGGTCTTTAATGTTAACAGCGCATCATGCAACAACCTTCGAAATTGTCATTAATGAGCGAAAGTCTCGAGGAGATCTCCCATTCACACGCATTTGAACTAAGATTTGCGGAGGTTGTATTATCCCTTCCAACTCTTCATTTCAGAGATCGTCTAGAGAAAACAAACGTCCTTGTAAACTTATGGCAGCAGCTCGACAGCAGTTATGTGGTGATATAGTGAATATCTTCGGATGTGAGGACCATAACTTCTAGTGGTCCAGGGCATACTCTTACTATTCATCCCGTTCCGCCCAGAACGAAGTGATTTGGACCTCTGGAATCGCTCATGCAGGGTACATCCCTGAGGTTTTTGACTGTAAGGAGGTAGTCTCTTGGTTCACCGAAAAACATATTTCAAGCCAAATAATTATTCCACTACACGACCATTCTCCTGTTTTTTTGTCACCTCAGGTCTTCCGCAAGATGTTAAGATTGTCGGAGCCAACATTGACCTTCAGAGGACAAGACTACAACCAGTTCCTAGAAAAACATGATAACGGGTTGGACCTCTTACCCGAGTTCCTCAAAGACCCAACAACAGTTCCTGAAGATATCACAAAGTTGCAGGTTAGTTCCTTTAGAAATCTATTCTGGGAAATTGCTTGGCTATTTACAAGAATAACGGGACAAGAATCCACATCAAGCATTTCCCGTATAGTTATTTATATTTTCTACTTCACAGTCAAGGAACAATTCATTTTCGATTGGGGGAAGCTAATTTCCATTGAAATATGTTCCCAGTTGTCACGATTCAAAGAATCGAATAAAATTTATATGTCATCCTACTTGATTTTTGCAATAGTGCATTGTTTTCTGTTTCCAAAATTGTCTTTGTCCAGGAAAATAAACCATGAATTCGACCCAATAACATTCTGGTACCAGGCCTTGTGGAGGCACAAGGCCTCCCATTGTTTTTATGAGGTTTTTAATGACTTTGTCTCAACTTTCAAATATTTATTGTTAGGAAAGGATGCTCCCCGGATGTCTGGCCAGGCAACCAAGTTTTTAGACAGGAAGGGGACACTTGAATAAAAGGAAAATTACAGTGTACTAATGGTCTTTGGCTCCAAGGAAAATCCTGCTTTCCTTCCATGCCACATCACGGACAAGATGTTTGTTAGAGAACTAGCAAGGCAATACAACCACTGGTTGCATTTTTTCCATGACAAGAGAAAAAAAAATTCCTTCCTCTGCCCTGGAAAGTCGAGGACTTGATGTGCAGAAACGTCAACGAGATTGACAAATTCGTAGGCCATTTCAAGAACTTGAACCTAACATATGTTGAAAGGATAAAAGGGTTCGACCCTAATGGGATTTTTCAAGAACATTTACTATCAGTTGGCTTTAGCAACTCTTTTATCCATAGACGCCTTACCGAAGATAGAGACAGTGATGGCAACACTCCTGCTTCTGACAATTGCGACGTAGAGACATTGCAAAGCGCGACTGAATTGAACAGACAATAGGGAAAAGTATCTTATGAGAAGAGTGTTCAGTCCCCGACCAACACTCCCAAGAGCACTACATCACGAAGCATCACTTCAACGGCCCACCCCAGTAAGAAAGCAACCCATAAATCTTCAAACGAAGGAGGAGATAGAACCCTCCTCGCACAAAAATTGATAGTTCTCACAAGCTTCCCCTGATGAAGAAGAGAAAAAACATTGTAGGGCAGGCGGAAGAACCCGAAATTTAAAGTGAGCACATGGTGCTTGAAACTGAAGTTGAGCACATGCACAATGTTCACCCGTCTGCGGACGTGATGCACCATAGTTCCACGATGGAAATAGTTGAGACCGACTTTTTTGACGAAGATGAATCCTTTGTATTCTAGAGCGTTGTTTTTGACAGCCAATCTAAAAATTTAATCATTGAAAAGATAGATGTAACAAATAAGAACGACAAATCTCGTACAGAGATTAACTTTAGGAAAATGCGGCCTTCCCAAATCTCGTAAGGAAAATGCCAGATTAAACAACTAAGTCAAGGAATTGGAGGAGGCTTTCATTGCTACGGTAGAGTTTGCCAGTGCTTTAGCAAAAATCATGCCTGCTACCCCTGCAACCAAGTTAAAAGAATCCGCCAGCCTCCTCACATCGTGTAGAGCCGTTGTAGAGAAGAACCTCAAGAAAAGAATGCAGCTAATTACTGAAGCATGGGAAAGATCACAAAATATAGCTTCCTTTCGAAAGAGGGCAAATGATTTGCACGAACATTTGCAGACGAATTTAAAAAATGACCAATGTTTCTATGAATAGATGATGACTCCTTTTGCCAACCATGCCATCAACARCTCAGATCTGCAAAGAAGACGAGATGATCTCCCCTCCCCAAAGCRGATCAAACAATTAAAACCATGCTGGCAAAAGAAAGTTAAGAACCCGCAGCTCATTGTCGAATCATGTGAACAAGCCATATCAGAAAAAGAAGAATTATTCAGAAACCTGRCCCAAATAGACTTAGCCGGAAGTACCAACGAGACTCTAGACCCAAACTTAATACTYAAATCCTTGTCCTTGACCAAAGAAGCCTTCAATGAACAACTTGATATTTTAAAGGGGTTGTCTTTAGAAAAGTTTTACGACATCCTTGAATATGGTGTATATGAGGTCGAGAATTGGCTATTGGACTATTCGACACACAATGAAGAAATTGAACAGGCTCTTCATAGTATTTCTATGGATCTAAGGAAATTAGAAAACGAGCTTTTCGACAGAGAAATCCAGGATGAAATCAACGTGACCCCCATGAGAAGCTACATTAAAGAATGGTTCCAACGGATAATGGACAAGCTCATCGACGAAGGGCAGCAATCGGTTGGAATGATTCCAGTGGTCGTCAACGACAACAACAAAAACGTATCCGCTTCATAGTAAGTCTATACTGATCACATCTTGTTTTCTTTATCAATCTAGTTATTATACCTCTTTAAATAGAAATCTCTAACCAAAGACTCATAAATTCCAATTTCTTCTTTTTAGGTCTTCCTCTATACCGTCGCGCACTTCTTCTTTCTACAGTCTTATTTCTTGTACTTATTTCTTTTATGGTCCGCGAGAGCCCCAATCCCAATCTATATGACAAATGCATTTAAATTTCAAGAAATATGGAACAGATTCCAAAAATATGTAACACACGTTATTAATTTTTGATAGACTTCAAAGAAAACTATTTCGGGAATGCAATACTTTTTTTTCCTTCAACTATGTTGGATGTTAGGAAATTGTGTTTATTGTATTTGAAATTCCTGGTCCTTTTTTCCAGGAACCTTTGTTGCAAGGCATTATTAATTTTTGATAAATTTTAAAGAAAACTAATTCGGAAATGCTAAAAAAAAATTCCTTCAACTATGTTGGATGTCGGGAAATTGTGTTTATTAATTTGAATGTTTATTGTGTATACTTCTCGGTCCTCCTTTTTGGAAACCTTTATTTTTGAATCGCGGGTTGCCTGGTAGACGGGTTCAACATTGCATTTCCATTGTTCCGTCGCCAGCAAATAACACCCAGACTTCCGCAATCTACAAATTAGCAAACAAATTCCCCTTTATCTCGTTTGGTTTCGCTTTCTATTTACTTGGTCCTTTTTTCTGAATGTGTCCTTTTTTCAAAATGTCTCTTGCTTTTATATACAACACCCGAAGTTTTGTAACCTTGGGGGTCATCTACAAGCCAAATGTCTTGTGGCTGGCTTGTGACACACTGCCACAAGTCATCCTCCGCATGGATACAGTGTCTGTGCTCGGTCCCGTTGTAGCATTGCATTTATTCCCATTCCAACCTGGCAAGGACTACGCTGCCATGCAACACTTGTTTAATATTGTAATGTGTAATGCGTTGTTGCTTATGTGCGAAAACTTTTGCAAATCCATATCCATAACTATGGTTGCAATTTGTTAAATAAATAATTAATGAATATTATTTATTTATTATTTATTAAGAACCATTGTTGTGCGGGGATATACCTATGCAAAAGTCTCGTGCAAAAGACTCCACACATAAGCAATGCATTGCATTGCATAGTGCAATATAAAATAATTAATAAATACATAATTATTTAATATAAAATAATTAATAAATAATCAATTTTCTAATATTAAATAATTAATTATTTAATAAATTGCACATTGAATATTGTGCGTTGCACATTAATTAATAATACCATACCTTTGCGAGGATATACCTGTGTTGAGGTGTAGACAAATCGTCAAAGCAAGAGTTGTGTGGAGGTGCAGAGAAATCGTCCAAGCAAAAGTCTCTGCGCATACGATGTACACGTACGGAACCATAGTTGTGCAGGATATACATGTGCAAAAGTCTCCGCACATAAGCAATAGCGCATCGCAATATTAAATATTTACTATTAAATAATTAATTATTTAATAAATTGTTCTTAATAAATAATTAATAATTAATTAATTAATAATATTAAATAATTAATCATTTAATAAATTTCAACAATAGTTGTGATGGAATATAGATGTGCAAAAGTCTCCGCACATAGGCAACAATGCATTGCACATTGCAATATTAAAGCAAAATAAAAACTATATATGAAATGAATGCAAATCATGTTTTCTTTAAAACACATTTTCTAGCCTACACGTCTTTCCAACAAATATAAAATCTAACCCTAATCATATTATGACCTCCCTTATCATACAACACATATGTCCATACTCATATGAAATTGAAATAACAAACATGAAACTTGGTAAATTGTAGACGTTTAAAGTAAAATCTATATATGGCACAAATTGTGCACAACTTTGTCGCAACTATAAACAACCAACAAATATAATGTAGCTTCTCATGGTCGGCATTGCGGTCAACAGTAAATGTACATATACAAGTAATCAATTGAATTGCAACTTTCACTAGGTTTAGTGGATCGCAAATAAATTTCATTTTGCAAGTATGTGAACTATTAGGAGTACAGTGGTGTGGAAATGCAGGATCGAAGTGCAATGACCTATATAATTTCTTTGCACAGTTCCTATAAAATAGAATAAATGTCATGTTTTTGAGGATATACATCTGGGGAACGCGAGATGGTTGAACATATGGCTACACGGAATCCAACACTGCCCCGGTGTGCATATGCACATTGTTACGGGAGAAGTTACAAATAACTTGGACTCTTGCAAGTGCTTGAGACATTTTTATACATTGCAATGGTACTCAATGATTTTACAATCTATAGTTAATGTCAAATACCTAATTTATTTAACCATTGCATTATAACCTTATAGGTTGTATGTAAATACCTAGCTACTTCCTTTTGCTTTGTGACCATCATTTTCATTGCTCCATTAGTTCTCTTCAGCCTAACTATGTCTAGATAAATTCAACAATGTTCTAGATTGACTAGATCTCCTTGTTTACAAAGGTTCCTCTTCACTATACATGCATAGTTTGATAACCCTAAGATTTGATACATTGAAAAAAAGATTACCTTTATGGATATAGTCTATATTTGACTAAACTCCATTGCATGGCTAGTTTCCCTTCCATGGATAGGGTTCCTTGTACAACTAGAGATACTTGACAAAATAGGGGTTGTTGTACAATCAATTGTCCTTGTTATACTTGGGGTGCCTCTATTTCTTTCATTGGAAACCTTGAAGCATTTGAAATGCATAATTGTAAACTCACACTGCGACAACTACCCTACAATCATATATATATTATATATATACCATGTTGTAAGACTCTGACAATCAACAATTGTATGTGTTAAAAGATTGAAACTTAATATAATTAAATGCACTATAGTCTTTGTCAAAAGATAATTCACATAATAATAATAATAAATGCATTATTGTATATGCAAAGAGGACAGTGATTAGAATAAAATAAAAACAACTAGCATAAAACTTTGTAAAAAAAATAAATTGTTCAATGTAAAGTAAAACTTAGTAGAACATCGTATGTGCGGAGACTTTTGCTTTAAACATTTGCCCGCACCTCTTCATAGGTATATCCCCGCATAGGTTATATATTATTTATTAATTTCCAATGTGCAATATACAATGTGCAATTTATTAAACAACTAATCATTTCTTAATTAGTTATTAATTAGTTATTAACTATTTACTAATTTTTTAATATTTAAAAATTAATTAGTTATTAGTTATTAGTTATTTGCTATGAATGGTATGTGCGGACACTTTTGCTCTGACGATTTGTCAGCACCTCCACACATGTATATTGTCGCATAGGTATGGTATTATTTATTGATGTGCAATGTGTTGTTGCTTATGTGCGGAGACTTTTTCCCAGGCAAATCCCTTACAACTATGGTTTCGTACCCGTACATGGTTTATGCAGAGACTTTTGCTTTAAATATTTGTCCACACCTCCGCACATGTATTTTGTCGCATATGTATTGGCAGAAACTTATATTTGAATATTTGTCTACACCTCCGCACGATTTATGACTTAAGATTTTTATATGCAAGCGTATTCTCAAATATGACAAGCTTCAATATATGCACAATATTAAATATGGGCATGGCAAGCTTTTATATTTGTGTGGACTATGTAATGGGGGATAGAACTACACAGAGGTGTGGAAGCTATACATGTATGCATAACAACATAGGATAACTTCCGCACCTCTGCACATATGTAGCTCCCACACAACAACACTTAGTCTAATAGTTATCAAGTGGTAGAAGCGGATTAACTATGGGAAAAACATTATCAGCTATGAAATATAACTGGAGCTCATTCCTCGGTATTGCCCATTCTTTGCCTAGTCTTTTAGCTCTCTCTTTCAAGTTTAACAAGATCTTGTTTATATTTATTTCAATATTAGTCATATTGTTTTATTTTAATAGTTTTGTTGTGGCCCAAATGTAGACCATGTTCCAATTTGAATGGTGTTCCCGTGGCTGGCAAATTTTGCTCAAACCCATAAGTAATAGACACCATATATGACTTAACATTTTTATATGCAGGCATATTCTCAAATATGACAAGCTTTTATAGTTTCACAATAGAGATTCTCAATAGCCAGGTAATTTGCACTATAACTGAAGCATTTATGGCAATGTGGTTTGTTGCAATTTGGCAAGAAAGAAGGGCAAGTAGGTAATAGACTGCAATGTAAAACACTATATGCAAATCTTGTGTCAAATTCTTCTGTCAACCCAATATCTATTTAGAAATCCTTAGTCAAAAGCATTTTTACTTAGCCATTTTCAAAATTGCGTGAGGACCGTTGTTGTTGCAATGTCTTCGCCTTTAGCTTATGTGTAGATCTTTAAAAAAATATATTTTTTTTTAATATAATCCTATACAAATAATTAAAATATTAATAATTATTTATTAATCTAATAAAAGTTTTTTGCTAGTACATGCGAAGAAATTTAATTATAGATCCTTAGCACAAACATATTCTCCACACATATATAGCTTCTATACGTACGCACATGTATATCGTTGTGAAGCTAATACTCATTCTAACAGTTACCAATGTTATGGATAATAGAGTATTATTATGCATATTCATATTGATAACAATATGATTTTTACATGTTAAAAATAAAAGTTAATTATAAATTTAATAAAATATAACTATACATCTCTAGCATGGACGTATAGTTAGGACATATATTGCTTCCTCACCTTCGCACAAGTATATTCCTGCATACCAAATACTTTGTAAATAAAACACATAAAAGATGATGTAGTGATTTTTGTATGTGATTAAAATTAATGCAAATGATAGAAATTGTCACTAAGGTTTATAACATAGTATTTGATAATGATGTTTGTTAGTTGATATAAAAAACAATTCTCAAAACTTTTTAACATAGTCCTATACAGATAATTAAAAAGATTAATAATTATTTGTTAATTTAGTAAAACGTTAATTATTGAGTTAATGAACCTTAATTATACATTTTCAGCACAACAAGCACTCAGTAAATACAACACAGCTATTCGGGACAAGTACATCGAAACTTCCAAAGTCGCACATTCACTTGTTCCGCACATGTATATGCATGCATTCTAACCATCCGCTACAATTGCGTAACTAAATTGCTTATTAAATTCTTGTAGATGCACTCGTTCCAACTATCAGTTACAACTGTATAATTAAATCACGTATTAAATTTCCGTTGTCAGCACTGCAATAAGATTTTGTTTTATTATTATAGTTGGTATTTTATCTATATTTTTTTTTATTTATTATTATCTATATTAATGAAAACAAATATATATATATATATATATAGAGAGAGAGAGAGAGAGAGAGAGAGAGAGAGAGAGAGAGATTTTGTACCTAAGATAACATTAAAGAGAATTATAAATAACGGTCTCTTGTCACTGCCAGCATAAAATTATTCATATTAATAATAATTAATAGTTAATCATATTATGTGACCAGCATAACAATATTCTTCGTTCAGTTATATAATTATGGTAATTATTAAAATTCTAAAACAAGAGATAATGATCTATTGTRGTTGTAAGCATAAATTTATTAATATTAATAGTTAAGTTATATAATAAATAAACGAAAAATAATTATCTGATGTGCCTGYGAGCATATTTTTATTTTGAAGGACCAATCAAAACACAGACGAAAAAATTAATGACTGGGAACAAAGTTGAACTATGAAAAAAAGTCACAAGTTTTTGGTCGAGGCACTTTGCATTTGCAATTATTGTGCGCGCCTATTTTTCACAACGTACCTAATTTGCTCAATAACGAAGTGATTTATTGCAACTTCATTTGTTTGGATTTGTGATGTGACATAGGCTATTCAAGGTTAGTGGCAAGTGAATGTCAAGTTTGGCATATACCAATTGGTCTTTCGTAATGTATTGTTCGCATGTTTCACGTATAGCAAAGTAGATCGAAGAAAGGACAAGTATAACAGATAAGAAAATAAACCATCGGTTTTTGCTGCATAGGTATCCATCATATCTCCCAACGGGGATGGAATTTGACGGGAAAATTGCCCATCACGAGGCAATTTGCCCGTCAAATACGGTAAAAAATTATGAGAAAACATCAACATTCTTCCTTGAATGTGTCAAAATGAACATATGAATTGTGGAAACCATCAAATTTGACAGGTAGTTTGGATTTGAAATTCCAACCTTGATCCATAGGCATAATCTCTTGCCAAATTTGAACAATATGACATGGACATCTACTTTGTCCACACTATTAAACGACCAACAATCTAGATAGGTAACTAGCATTGAAACTGCAAATACCAGGGACCCAATGCATATCTGCATAATACATCGCTAGTCGTGCACTACGTATACAATTAATGCAAAGGACTATAGAAATTGTCCATAATTAATACATTGAAAAATGTTTTTTGATAACGAGATTTCTGAAATACTGCATTGCCAAAAAAAATTCATATAGCATTTGCAGAGGCATCACAGTTAGAAGGAAACAATGTTTCTCCCAGTCCGAGGACGCCTCACTATCGCATTTGCAATTGTTTGACGACGTGAATTCTGAGAAGCAACCTAATTTGCACGATAATCAAGTCATTTATGGTGCATAGATTTGATTGGATTTGCAAAAACACGGAGGCTATTAAGAAAATGTGTGAAGTAAATGTCCATTTGGCACCATCGATACTGACAAGCAATTTGATTCGCATGGTAACCAAGCAATTTATGGCAGTTAGATTTGGTCAGATCTGCAGAAAAATGGATGTTATTAAGCAACTGTGTGAAGCAAATGTCGCGGATTTCTATGAGTTGTACAATGCCTTGAATTATTTTTTTTGCATAGTGGTAACCAAGTAACCTGTAAAAAACCCATGTTACTAAATACGCCCTATGCAATTCTAATATCCCTAATTCTGCAGATCGAAATAGGTGACTCAATTGTCTAGTATCTACTGTCGGAACTGATACACTTTGGGTTTCTAGATGCGTTTAGTAACTTGGGTTTAACATGCATGGTGATTGTAGTGTCCCCAAGGCCGAGCCCCGATGTAAACCATGATCTGAAAGAGATTGTAAATATGTGTTATAGGATGGTGAGCCCAGTTTTGTATAAGCCAGTAGGCTTATGTGTTTGATTAGGCCAGAGAGCCTAAGGACTGAAGGCCAAGGGCCTGGATTTTGTATCTGTATATATATATGCAGCACATCAATAAAATATAAACACCGCCAGGTGCAGACCGACCACGATGAATGAGTGATGGGGGACTGAGCGTCCATAGAGTGGGCAAGGGAACTAGGGGCTGGAAGGTGGGAAAGGGGCTGAGTGTGGAGCCTAGGGGCTAAGCCTAAGGGGCTTAGGCCTGGAATAATATTTTAATATTATTTCCTAAAAAGTCATGAGCATATTATTTTATCCTAAGTTCCTGCTAAAAGGAAGAGCGTGTACAGGGAGGCATGCTGTGGGGACGCATGCAGTTCCCAGGGTGACAAATGTCCACCCTGACGCATGCAAATAAAACAGTAAGGAACAACCGTCGGGGGGGATCTCTCTTATGGGATTCGACCCGACTACCCTGAGCGCGAGCGGTACGAGCCAGTTTGCAAGAGACCTCGTGTATATCTGTTACAAAGAGGAAGCCTGTGTTTTGTGTGGAAGAATCCGTGTACACCCTCTGTTGGGAGTCTGTGTAATATCCTGCGTGGATTGTTGTCACGCATTCCAGAACCATCACCTTGAGATCATCCTGGGATTGTTGAACCGGTTTGGGGAAGCCTGTGTCTGTTTTCCCCATGGGTTGTTGTGACCACGCAGTACTGGACTGCGTGAGGCTTGTTGGCCTGTGAGCAACTCCTCCAGGTGAGAGAGTGCGCAGAGGGAGGAGAGAACTCCTGGAAGGAACCCTGTAGCGGCCATAGAGCCGGAGACTTCCGGTCCGGTCTGTTCCTGTAACCCAAGGTAAGGGAGACGGGCAGCCGAAGGACTGTCCAGGTGACAGAGAAGGTGCACTCTCCTAGGGTGGAACAGGCATCTGGGGAATGAGGGTCTGTGGGAAATGAGCGAGGGAGATTCCTGGGAGAGTTTTCTTCCTGGTGGTTGTGTATGTGTTATCTTCCCTGTAACCTCAGCCTAGCCTAGGATTCCTTGCCTTGGGTGGAGCTCGGTCCCAGCTCGGGGGTGACCCGCTGATGAACAGTGTCGTCTAAGGCTGGGAGGTTCTTGGAAGGCCTGCACTTGGTTGGTGATTTCTACAGCTGTTAAAAGATAAGTATTCTGAATTATGCTTTGATCATGGTTTTCATGACTGAGTTGTTTATGTATCATGTTTCTGCTGTGTAAATGAATACTTCTTGAATGCTATGGCTTGTTTAATTGTAGCAGCAACTTATATATTTTACTCTGAGATTTAAGTGTGTTTAATTGTTTAAATGCAATTGCTTATAATTTCTGTACGAATTATGTAAAAGCCGTGTACAGAATGGTAACTGAGAGGCTTGAAAACTTGAGTAGTGTAAAAAGGTACACTACAGTGACTTTGCATGTGATTACAGTTGTTTAATAGTATATAAGAAAGTACGCAAAAGTTAAAGACACATAACAACTGCAACAATGTATTATGAAAATGACTAGGTACAATGTCGCAAGCGACTAAGTAAAATAAATCTCTCAGCTAGATCAGAGACAATAAATCTTAGACGAAACACAATAAGCAAATTAAAACAATTATACCTAGTAATAGAAGAATGTCATTGGATCAATGGATGAGTTGTAGGATCTATTGCATGCTACGACAACTCACATGACAATTGTTGCAAGATTGGAAAGTTCGCCCTTGTGGCTAAACTCCTTGGATCTTTTTCAAAATTGTCTCAAACAGTGCACCCTGACCTCATGCACACTCTCGGTGGCTGACTAACTGAATATTGACCCTCTGACGATATGTATGGACCTTAGATGGATCCCCCTAGGGGAATGCACCCCAACTACTACCGTCAACTGCGCCCTAGATATTCCACCAATAGAATCTCGTTATAAGGGTCTCAAACTGACCACCCTAGGATCCTCTTAAATGGGTCGGAAGGACTTCCCTGGATCTGATCTGATGATATCTCAGGAACCCCAAATGTATCCTCCCCAACTGTCGCACCCTCACGAGCAACCAAACAATAGATGCACCATGCCCTCCTCTAAACTGGGTCGGAAGGGAATCAATGGATTATCCCTAGCTGGGGACAAGTCGAATCACTAAGTCTCCTCAAAAGTTGCGCCCTCACCCTGAATAAGTGTGCCCTTGCTGCTGCAACCTGTGTAATTGTTGCTAAAGTTCAATTGAATATATGTGTGCCCCAATGACTAGGGTGTGTCTCTCAACATCGAAATCAACCACTAGGTGTATTCCTCCTGGAATCCACAAAGTCATTGATTCTCCTGAACTTGTGAAGTCGCCTCAGAGCTCACTCTCAAATCATAAACTGTGCATAGTGAGGAATCAGGTCAATTTACCTCCTCATATACTCCTCCAAATCCTAATTCCATGTTGACTTATGTGCCCTTCTATTTTTAGCTCAAATCACTTAATGAGATGCACTTACCCACTTTTCACTTAATGTCACTTTCAAATTATAACGTTCTCTAGTGAAATGACATTAAATGGCCTAGTTTTCCCCTCTTCCTCCCTGGTTATAGTCTAACGGGGATGTTTAGACTATTTATCCCTCCCCTCTGCAGCTCCTACTCAGAAAGGGACATTACAGTCCTCCCTTACCGAGATTGCTTGTGTTTTAGGATAAATCCGTAAGTGCGGACACAAACCGATCTCCCCAGATCCACCTGGATCTGGAACAAACAGTGACAGAATACTACTCTTTCCCTAGTTCTAAAGTATTGA
>JZKD02S1989796.1:0-40432 GCA_000966675.3 Picea glauca
GAAGATAGTTCAGCCAACGCAATCTACAACTCTTTCCACACCGGTTAAGACCTGCAAAACAATTTCTCTCCGCTTATTTCGCCTATCAATAAATATTTACTTCGCCATTAATACCAATTTGTTGAGATTCCAATAAATATTTACTTCGCCATTAATACTAATTTGTTGAGATTCACCTGCTTTCTGGGGGAGATTTGTCCATCGACCATCGCCATGAATTCGAATGTATTCAAACAGAATCATATCCTCCGTTTTGGTCCAGGCCCCGTAGTTGAGCCCTTCTTTTGAGCAGCAAGGAGATCTACCCATCTTGGATATGCTTCTTTTGTAAACCCTAAAAACTAACTCCAGAGCTGATGATCTCGTCTGCTTGGAACAGACACGATCCTGGCCTCGTCGTTTGTCTATGGCAAGGACGTTGAGTACATATAGAAACCATAATGAGATTCTCCCTGTTCAAAAAGTTACTGTTACTGAGATAAATCTGGTACGAATTTCAAAACGGAACAGCTAATCAAATTGAACGGTTTTGATAAATTCGTTACCTGTTTTCAAAAATGTTGACTATCAGCAAGAATTTTTCACCAAATTAAGGATAAATCACCCCGTGACAACAGTGACAACAATTTTCCCCGTGACAACTGTGACAACAATTTGCCTGTCAATTTCCATGTCAAATTTCATCCCTACTCCAGTGACCGTGTAACCGTTGGAATATTGCACATTTCTGACGTATACCGAAGCACAAATTATGAATATATTCTCCTCGACAAGCGGAATTTTCCTGCTCACAACTATTTGTCCAAATGTGTTTCAATATGATCCCATCTTCTTCAGTACAGTGAAGAGAAAAAGTCTACAGCTTGGTTCGACCAAAAACGTACCTACTGTGCAGATATTCTGCCCAGAGAGCCATGGAGGACAGGTAGGGAGGGTAGGAGAGTACATCTGGATTCTTTTAATGATGATGGAAATTTATTAAGGTTTATTTTAAATGATTTAGAAAATTTTATTTTTTAAACATTTCTGTGATCCAAATTTTTTATAAAAAAAATATAAGTTTAAGTTGTTTTAAGATTTTTAATAATTTTAAAGTTCATTTAAAAAATATTTGTTTGTACGTTTGAACTTTGAACAGATACTTCCTAAAAATAAAACATATTAAATAATTTTGATATTACACCATATATGTGAGACATTCTTACACTAGCATACTTTTTAAGTAGGGAAAGGAAACACAGAAGTGAAATAGTGTGGTTATGTTGTGGGGGTGGTTAGACAGAGATTTTGTATTTGAATGGAAAATGAATAATTCAAAAGGTCCATTTTCATCTCACATCTTGTGAAATATGTGCAACGATACTGTAGCTCCAAGCATAGATATTGTAGCTCCAAGCATAGATATGTGATCGTGACTTTTCAAGAGAGAAATAAAGGAGGAAAAAGAGAGTGAGAGACAACAAGGGTGGGAGAATAAGTATCTCTTAAAAACTCCTTGGATGTAATTAACCATATGAGAGACTATGTAAGATCCCATAAAACCTATCTGAATGAGATAAACATTAACTCAGATCTATTCATATTAATTTTACTAAATTATTTATAAATCTTCGTTTAACAACCAGATCTTTGTTCTATTTCTTTATCTAATATATCTACAATATGACCACATTTATAACATGTAAATGGGAACACATCTTAAATGTGGACGATTGGCATGAAGCATAATGCATAACTATATGTCTTAAAAATTAACGAAATAATGTTTCAAGAAGACGAATGGGAATGATGAGATCTATATGCCATTTAGAAGTAGGACTCTTTTATAATTGGAAAAAAATAACGTTATTATTAATACATTGTCTAACAAATCTATGAATTGGATTCATATAATTTATATTTGTAGATAATTTATATTTATAATGTGGGTTTTCAATAATGGTAAATTAAACTAGTGAATCATTTTCTATCTATGCTCACATGTATTATTATGTTAAATCTCAATAGAGGAAATTATTTAGAGTATTTGACAATGTCAATGTGGATTATTGCGGCACTGTAGAGGGTTTGAGGGCTCAATACTTGTCATCTTGTATTGAGACTTAGAGTTGGAATGAATGACACCAATTATATTCATAGTAAAACCCAAGAATAATCACTTACATCTTTGATCAATGTTGGGTCACCAATAATGTCTAATGTCAAAGTTGGCACTTGCATTTTCATGAACTATCAAAACCCTGGAACAAAATGTAAATACAATGTACAATTAGCACTTTAATTATTGATCACATATTTGGTAGTTGAAAATGTGGTTAGTGTTTGTGATGTATGTGATTTGGAATAGGATATTGTAAAGAAAAAAGAAAGAGAATAGTTCTTTACAATATAAGTGAAATTGAGCAATGCAAAGTAATTAGCTTGAAGACATACCTGTTATTTTGGATAGATCTACAAATGAATTGTTTTGTTGAACCAAGGATCCATTTTCCACTCTAGATGATGTGAAATAGCATATAATCATTGAATCAAATAAGCTTTACAATGCACTTCTTCCATTAGATAAGAGTATAGAATAATGGTCTTCCAATGTTAGTTTGAAATATAGAATTTATTGAATAGGACTACACAAAATCTCCCCATTTCCAATCCATGTAAAATAGTGGTTTTCTAACACTGATGCCATACCTTTGATATGTTGTTTCAAAAAATGATTTATGTCTATATCGATATCCTTTCAATTAGTGAGGATGTATAAAGTGACTAACGAGGGGGAAATTAAATATTGAAAAATTATAATATCCATTCTCGTTTCATAATAATATAAAATTATCATAATAATCATATTAAATTGAAAATTAGTTTTATGTTTTATAAAAATTTTAATGATTAGTGATCAATTTTAATTAAAAATTAATCTTTTATTTTATAAAAATTTTTGATGATGCAATCAATATTGTTACTGCCTGTGTTAGGAATATGCAAACTTGTGTAGGAGGGACTTATGAGTGAGGTCACCAATATATATTGGAATCTCATTCTGATGTTGTTGACTGTCTCAGAGCGACCATAGGAGACAGATGATGGAGTCCCCATTCTTAGGTGGTGCACCGATTTAGTGAATCATCGATACATGCATGACGTGTTTCCTAGTGGCCAGACCAGAGTGAAGGATTCCACACAAGAGAGATGGTTACCAATGGATAGGAAGGAGTTCCAAGCATACTCGTTCTGCTCAATCCAATTCCATCCATGAAAGAAAAACATTCAATTCAGTCTATGTGAAGTATATATGCATTCATTACATACCTCATTTTAGACCCGAGAGTGTGCTTGAATGAGGTTTACCAATTTCCCTTACAACCCTCCCTAGCATGACGTGTTACCAATGACCGGATCTGGACCGATACACTGCCCTTGATCCTTCCCCTTGATCCTTGGGAACCACATACTTGAACAAACTCATCCTCAATACTTCTTAAACTCTCCCCTCATCCCTACAACCTTACCCTCATACCCCAACCATACAACCTCTATCTAGCCCTAGCTATACCTCTATCTCTAACCTCTATCCTCTCTATACTCTAACCTAATATACAACTCTACTTCTCTCTAGCTCAATA
Source organism: Picea glauca (assembly GCA_000966675.3). Lineage (NCBI taxonomy): Eukaryota > Viridiplantae > Streptophyta > Pinopsida > Pinales > Pinaceae > Picea > Picea glauca. The sequence continues at coordinate 3,624 of JZKD02S1989796.1, forward strand.
GTCTATACACTCAATTTCCTCCATTCAATCTTTTCAATCCATTACAGAAAGTAAAATTAATCTTTTATTTTATAATTTTTTTATTGATAATTGTTTGTCTAAAAATAATTTAATACCCTTTCTACGACTATTAAAAAATCATGACAACTTCACATTTGATTATCTGAATATAATGCTTTTTTTAAAGGAAGTTCAATATGTGATTTCTTCTTATTTTCACAGTTCAATGTTATTCATTTGGAATATATCAGACTGTTGATGCTGCTCAACGCAAACCCAGAATTCTTATCACTTTCTATATATATATATATATATGCCATCCGTCTGACTCAACCAATCTTCCATTCATGCTCGAATTTTTTTTCTTTCAACTATTTTATGCTATTTACGTTTTTAGTTTCAGTTTCAACAATCACATAATTCACATTTTCTCTTTCCTATGGAAGTTGGAGTTGGATTCGCAACCAATGTCACAAACACCTCCATTATTGAACTAGTTAAATACTTGAATATTGCTACTTAGTCTGAGAAGAACCTCCAATTTATTATAACTTGCCTCGTCTGTATGGAGTGCATCTTACTCTATATTTGCAACGAATTCAAAGATTAGTGAGAGACTCTCCCACCACTCCTCTGAGATAGTTTGGAAAGTGTGAAAAATGTCCTTCAAGAGGTCCAAGACCTCATTGATCTTGTGAAACGACAACGACGACAATGTCTCGGTTGTTCCCTCCCCTACAAACTCAAGATCCCTACACAGATAAATGAATGGAGGACAAATATTTTTTATCAACGCTTCCAACAACTTAATTATTCTATTTCAAGATCTTCCCATACTGCAATGATTGTGGACTCCGCACAACATCAAGAAGAGGTGCTTCTTCAACCTCTACCTAACCATAACTATACCTTCTATTGCTATCCCACTGATAATAACCTTCTATTGCAAGCGAACCAATAGTTCTCCAAAGCTAACCCATGCAATACTTCATTGATAACCTCTATGTCTCTAGCATCACTTACTCAAAAAAGAGTTTGATCTTGGCTCAAAACATGCGGGATAGCGGGAACATAAGGTGAAATTAACACATAATATTGCTTGATATGGAGATTGAACTACATAAAATTTCCTCTACCTTCCCCACTCTATCTAAACGAGGAGGAACTGCTCCCTTGACGAGAAGGAGGGTGAGGAGGAACTACTCTGCCGTGAATTGTCTTTGTTCCTTCCAGTGGAAGGCCGCTTATTTGAACAACCCAATTTTGAGTTGGTGAAGAGAAAATAATGTGGCCATAACAGATTGGTCGGTTGTTAATTAACATATGGAAACATTGTATTTGTTCCTTCCAGTGGAAGGCCTCCTATTTGAGCAGTCGTAATTTCATGTTTGTGAGAAAAAAACACGACAATGGCATATTAGTCGGTTGCTAAATAACAAATGGAAATTTTATATTGGTTTTCGATAGACGACAAAGGTCGGGAAAGGAACCTCCCCCTAGAGAACACCTTCAGTGTAAAAATGTGTAAAAGGGTGCATTAACGCCTAGGTTTGCTCTCAAAATGTCATTCTTAGTTTCAATTTCATGTTAAATGAGTGCAAGGAAAGTTGTTGATTTACATTGGAGGTGGGTTTACTTGTGTTGTTGTGACTGGTGACATCTACTTTGCGATTAAAAAAAGTATTCATGAGCTTTAGTAGTCCTGAAAACCCCAAGAGACTTTCTGAGAGACGATCTACTTTATGTGGGAATTACGAGCGATTCAACAATATAAATGAAAGGATGTTTTCAATATCCATCTTAAGAAGGGTTCAAAGGAGACTTTCCCTGAGCGATTCAACAAATGCAATGGAGAAGATGAAAAGCAAAAAGGTTATTTTAATATGTAACCCAAGAAAACCCCATCGAAAATTTTCCCTTTCCCACAACGATTCAACAAAAGTGATAGAAAAAGAGAAATTCCAGAACCTCTCAGATATGCTTTTGAAATCCACCAACTCGAGAAGGCGATCCATGACTTTGTTCAATACCATATCCCTGCCCAATTATCTCTTAAGTTGAAGAATTTCATATCAAAGTTCAAGAGTCTTTGCCATATGTACGAGTTGGGGGTAGTATATGATAGAAGGTTGAATGAAATAATCATGCCCAAGTTGACCAATGATTCCCATGATATGGCCATGATGCTACAAAAAATGGGTCTAGATGGTATGTTTGAAGCTTTTGATGAATCTCCTACTTGTAAATATAATGGGTCAGGTAAGCCTGATTTTGTAGTTGGGTTGGAGAAAATTGTTTTTTATTTGAAGAAGATTCTACTTCATAGAGAGGTGTCAGTGTTTGGGATGCAAGGTATCGGGTGTGTTGGAAAAACAACTATGGAAATATCCCTTTGCAATCATCCAAAAATTAAAACCCACCAGTTGAAGAAGGTGATATGTGACTTCATTAAGTATCAAATGCCTACCAATTTATCTCTTAAGTTGAAGAATCTCATATCAGAGTTGAAGAGTCTTTGCCACCTATACGAATTGGGGGGAGTGGATAAGAGAAAGGTGAACGAAACAATTGTTTCCAAGATGACCAATGATCCCTATGAAATTTCCATGATGCGACAAAAAATGGGTTCAGATGATATGTTTGATGTAGCTTTTGATCCCTTTGAGATTTCCATGATGCAAAAAGAAATGGGTTCAAATGATATGTTTGATGTAGCTTTTGATGAGGCCCCTACTTGTAATTATAGTGGGTGAGGTAAGCATGATTTTGTAGTTGGGTTGGAGAAAAATATTTTTAATTTGAAACCAATTCTACTCCAGAGAGAGTTGCTCGTGTTTGGGATACAACGTATTGGGGATGTTGACAAAAAAACTATGGCAATGACCATCTGAAATGATAAAAAAATTAAAGGTAATTGGGGTTTCCATTTATTCAAAGTATTTTAATATTCTAAAAGGCAACACATTTTTTCTTTATTAATTTATTTTTGGTTCACATTACTAAATTTCCATAATAAGAAATTTTTCTTTATGTATGCAGGTGATTTCCAAAACAATATCATTTTCATGACAGACCCATTGTCCCCAAAACTGAAGGAAATTTCAGAGACTATGTGGGAGAAGAATGTTCGAAGGAAGAAAACTGAATTTTAGAATGTTTTCAATATCCATCCCAAGAACGGCTCACTGGACACTTGATGAAGAAGTCGAAAAGCATAAATTCAATTTTAATATCAAGCCCAAGAAATCCCCATCAGAGATTTTCCCTGATAGATTCAACGATAGTGATGAATCCCGGTTGATATGGAGCTTGAACTACATAAAATTTCCTCTACCTTCACCAATGTATATAAACGAGGAGGAATTTCTCCCTTGATGAGAGGGAGGGAGAGGAGGCACTGCTCTACTGTGAATTGTCTTCGTCCCTTCATGTGGAAGGCTGCCTAGTTGAACAATCTAATTTTGAGTCGGTGAAGAGAAAAAAACATGGCCATAGTAGATTGATCGGTTGTTAATTAACATATGGAAACATTGTATTTTTTCCTTCCAGTGGAGGGTCACTTATTTGAATAGGCGCAATTTCATGTTGGTGATAAAAAACATGGCGATGGCATATTGGTCGATTTCTAAATAATAGATGGAAATTTTATATTGGTTTTGGATAGACGACAAAGTTTGGGAGAGGAACCTCCCCCTATAGAACACCTTCGGTGTAAAAATTTCTAATGATAAGATGTCAATCCTCAGACCTCGTATCTTTGAATTTTGGTGCGCCACTCGAAAAAACCTAACTTCAACAAGTGTTGCATGACAGCGTAGTCCCTAACGGGTTGGAATAGGAATAAATGCTCGGGTATGGAGGGACCATGGTAGAATGAGAAGCCTGAAGTACCAGATACACATGGAAACTTCTGGTTACACAAGGAAAGCAGTAGGCAGGACAAGTGGCATCCATGTAGAAAAGGACACGTGGCACTCTGCGACACGTCATGCATAAGATGTTACATTTCTACATGATCCGGGAGAATGTAAATCTAGAAGTTTTCCTTCTAGAACAAACATAGTTCCCCCGAATCTCGAAGCCCCGAAGTGCCAGAGTCCCGAATTCCCGAATTAGTTAATGATAATATTATATTAATATCAGGTCAATAAGTAATTAGCGAGAAATTCACTTTATGAGAAATTTGTTCCATCGCTAAATATGGCCAGGGGACTTCCAAAATTGGCAGGTTGTAAAATTTTAGTAGGGACACTAAAGTTCCAGGGTCACCCAGATGGCACAGTGGAAACTGATCGATGACTCACATTCATTTGAGAAAGAGAAGGTGTCCGAGCGTTAATCTCGTAGATAAATTTTGGCATTGAAACTATTTAGTTTTTGAAATTATTCTCATTCTAATTATATTGTGTTTTGCATAATCCATCTTGATTTTATTTTCTTAATAAGATTCTGTAATTTTTCCTATTACCAGTAGTGCAATAGATAGCTACTAAAAGGCATATATATCCCCATCACCTGTAACTTGATACATTGTTGGAGTCTGACTTGCCATGTTGGAAATTTCCGTTCCTATGTTGTAGGTTTTATCTCTTTAATGTATTTATGAAATTCATTTATAATGATCTTTGTATACTTCCAAATCACTTTCATCCCAATATTGAGAGTCAACTTCAATTTTCATAGTCAATTCTTTAATTTTTCCCATGGACAAAGTAAGGAACATCCATTTCATTCTATTAAATAGATCATCTTGCTTGTCCATCTCTATATGTGTTAGGATAAATAAAGTTATATGTGGTGGAAAAAAAAACAAATATATATTTTTTTGAAAATGTGTTCAGTATTGAAGATTATTTGATCTTCTTGTGTGACCTCTGTGTTTGCTAGTTTTTTCTATATATTAACACACACCTAACATGATTGTTTATTTTCACGAGTTTTCAGCGCATTGAAGTTAATTTAAACTTTGTGAAAAGAAGGTTTCGAGAAAAAAGGAAGATGCACTTTTCCTGAAACTTTTTGTCTGTCAAAAGAAAGCCCACTTTGCAGAGGTTCATCTGCAATTTCTCTCAACGAAGAGGGCATCCTTGTAACATGCCTATCCAACTGAAATATTTGTAATAACTAAAATATTTGTAAGATGCCTATGACAGTTCAATATAGTACCAACTGATATATTTGAAACACGTCTATCCATTTGATTTCTTTTTTGGCAATGCTAAAAATTTTTGAAGGTTTTTATTTTTGCGGATATTCGTGCAGATGTATTTACAAGTCTATTGACCCTTGAATCTGTTAGGACTGAAACAACAACCTAATGTGGATTTCAATCCTACTGCATTTTTATAGATGCATTACTCTTCTTTAAGTTTTTCCTGGGGCGTGTATAGTTAAAATGCGGTACTTATAGAAAGTCCTCCGTAATGAATTAAAGAAATACAAAACGATAGAAACTTTTTTTTTTTTTTTTTGAAATAAAGGTTCCTGGAAAATAGGACCAAGAATCACACACATTAAACATTCAAATTAAATAAACACAATTTCCTGACATCTAACATAGTTCAAGATAAAAATTTATGAGCACGTAAAAATAAAAGAAGATGACCAACATGCATAAAGATAACTAACTTTGTATTCCAAAAATAGGGTTACAAGCCACCATCAAGATCGTTCCCGAAATAGTTTTCTTTGAAATTTCTCAAAAAATAATAATATCAGTTACATATTCCTCAAAATTTAAATGCATTTGTCATATAGACTAGGGTTGGGGATCCCACAGACCATAAAATAAATAAGTATAATAAATAATACTATAGAAACAAGAAGTGGGCGACGATAGACAAAAAGACCTAAAAAGAAGAAATTGGAAGTTATCAGTCTTTGGTTTGACATTTCTATTTAAAGAGGTGGAATAACTAGATTGATAAAGAAAGCAGGATGTGATCAGTGTAGACTTACTATGATGGTATCTCTCTCCCCATTTTCTATTTTCTTGTTTATTCCTTTTTATTGCTCTCTTCGACGGTTACTAGAGTTGTCCCAACCGCTTGTTGCCCTTCGTCAGTTATCTTGTTGATTTCCCTTTGGAGCGATTCTTCAATGTATATTCTCATGGGGGGCACGTTGATCTCATGCCATATTTTTATGTTGAAAATATCTCTTTCTAATTCCCTTAGATCGAAAGAAATATTACGCAGAGCCTATTCAATTTCTTCATTTTGTACCGGATAGTCCACTAGCCAGTTGTCCACATCATCTTCATCATATTCAAGGATGCCGTAAAAAAAATTCAAAGACAACCCCTTAAAAATATCAACTTGTCCATTGAAGGCTTGCTTGGTTAAGGACAATGAGTTGAGGATTAATTTGGGGTCTTGGACCTCGTTGGTACTTTCAGCTAAGTCTATTTCGATCATCTTTTTGAATAATTCTTCTTTCTTTGATACAACCTATTCACATAGGAAAATGAGATGTAGGTTCTTAAATTTCTCTTTTGAGAATGCATTTAATTGTTTGATCCAGTTCGGGTAGGGGAGATATTCTTCTCTTCTTCTCATTTCTTTCATGTTGGTGACATTGATTCCAAAAGGGATGACCGTGTCTAGATACAAACCTTCTTCATTCTTTAAATCCGCCTGCAAATATTCTTGGAAGACATGTGCCATCGTGCCAAAGGAAGCTATACTTTTTGATGTTTCTGAGGCTTGAGTAATTAGATCCATTCTTTTCTTGATATTATTCTCCACACAGCCTCTACATGATGTGAGGATATTGGAGTGTCCTTTTAACTTGATTGCAGGGGTGGCAGGCACAATTATTGCTAAAGGAATAGAAAGCAATGGGATAGGAATCAAAGCTTCCTCCAATTCCTTGATTCGGTCCTTGAGTCTGGAATTCTCCACCTCAAGGCCTCCAATTAAATCATCAAGATCATCTCTTGTTTCTAGGTGAATTCGGGAGACTTGGGACGGCTGCATGTTCCTACGGTTAATCTCTAAATGAGATTTCCCTTTCTTATTTCTTACATCTCTCTTTTCAATAACTAAATTTTTAGATTCGTTGTCAAAAACAATGCTCCGGAATACAAAGGATCCATCTTCGTCAAAAATATCGGTCTCATCTATTTCCATTAGTGGATTATGGAGAATCACGTCCCCGGGATGATCAATGTTGCAGAATATGCTATCCATATCAGTCTCAAGTTCCATGTCTTCACTTTCAGTTCCAGGCTCTTCCACTTCTTCCACAACGTTTTTTCTCTTCTTCCTCATGGGAAGCTTGTAAGAACTATCAATTTTACCCAAAGGAGGGTTCTTATCTCCTCTCTTGTTTGAAGAATTGTGGGTTTATTTATTATTGGGGTGGGCAGTTAGAGCAATGCTCCAGGATGTTGTGCTCTTGGGAATGGTAGCTATGGATAGGAAACTCTTATCACTAGGGCCTTTTCCCTGTTGTTCATACAATCCATTGGTGCTTTGCAATGTCTCTAGGTCGTGAGTGTCAGGAGCATGAGTGTTCTTGTCATTATCTTTGTCTTCATTCAAGAGTGTATGGAAAAAATAATTGTTGAAGCCAACTGCTAGTAAATGTTCTACAAAAATATCATTAGGGTCGAACCCTCTCATCCTTTCAACATATCTTAAGTTCAATTTCATGAAATGGCCTGCGAATTCATCAATCTTATTGACGTTCTTGAACACAAAGTCCCAAACCTTCCAAGGCAGAGGAATGAACTTCTTTTCTCTCTTCTCATGGAAAAAATGAAACCATTAGTTGTATTTCCTTGCTATTTCTATAACAAACATTATGTCTGTAATGTGACATGGAAGGAAAACAAGATTTTCCTTGGAGCCAAAAAACATTATTACACTGTAATTCTCCATTTTTTCAAGTGTCCCCTTCCTTTCCAAAAACTTGATTGCCTAGTCATACATTCGGGGAGAATCATTTCCTAACAATAAATCTTTGAAAACTGAGACAAAGTCATTTAAAACCTCATAAAAACAATGGGAGTCCTTGTTCATCATTAAGGCATGGTACCAGAAGGTTACTTGGTTGAATTCACAGTTTACCGTTTTGGACACAGACAATTTTGGGAATGGATAGCAATGCGCTATCGCGAAAACCAAGTAGGATGAAATATAAAATTTTGTCTCCTGTTTGAATCAGGACAATTGGAAACCTATTTCAATGGAAATCAACTTCCCCCAATAAAAGATGGATTGTTCATTAACTATGAAATACAATATATAAAGAATCATGCAGGAAATGCTTCTTGTGGATTCGTGTCTCGTTATTCTCGTAAACAACTAGGCAATTTCTTGGAATGGATTTCTAAACGAACTAACCTGAAACCTTGTGATATCTTCAGGAACTCGCGTTTGGTATTCTAGGAACTTGGGTAAGAGGTCTAACCTGTTATTATTCCTTTTTAGGAACTCCTTGCAGTCTTCTCCTCTGAAGGTCAATGTTTTCTCTGACAATATCAACATATTGCGAAATACCTGAGGTGACAAAGAAACAAGAGATTTGTCCCGCAGTGGAATAATACTTTGGATTGAAATATATCTCTCAACGCACCAAGAGAAAACCTCCTTATACTCAAAGAATTTAGGGACACAACCTGCACAAGAAATTCCAAATGTCCAAATTAATTCATTCTAGGTGGAAGAGGATGACTAGTAAGAATATTCAATGGACCACTGGAACCTCTGGTCCTCATGGTCAAATATGTTCACTTTATCTACACAGAACTGTTATTGAGTTGCTCCCATAAGTTGACGAGAAGGTCTGTTTTCTCCAGATGATGTTTGAAATGAACACTCGGAATGGATAATATAACCCTCCACAAATCTTTGTCTAATGCATGAGAATGAGAGATTAAAACTCGGTTTTAGGTCAATGTTATTGCAGCATAAGGCAGGGTAAGGTTAGTGTTAGATATTAAGGAGGTATTTTATTGATATTTGTTTTCAACCGATTATAATAAACCAAGCAATGTTGATTATGTTTTAGGGAGATGAAGTTGCATATAAAGCAATTGCATGGATGGTGATAGCTAGTAGGGAATGAAGATTTATTGTTATTTATTTCAAGGTCAAATAGTATAATTTGAAATGTTGTGTTGTCTTATTGTAAGTTGTTATAATATATTGCATAGGTAACATACTAGAAGTACATAGATTATTATTTTATTGCAAAGTCATTTTAAAATAAAACATGATGATGTTAGAGTATTATGGTAAGGGTAGTGAAATTTTATCATATTGACGACAAAGAAGATGGAATGTGATTATTATTTATTGGAAAGGTTAGTAAAATAAATATTGTTGTTATCATTGTGGGAATGTGGTTGAAAGTTGTCGAATTGTTAACATATAAGAATGCAATGCCTTTAAACTAAGTACAATCAGTCATTGGTAATAGGGAATGACAATTAATTGATTTTACTTTGTTGAGGGGTGGATTTGGCAACTTGTGAACAAATGGAAATTACAGGGAGTATTAGATCGATATTTGTTTCTATTCGAGTCGTGGGTAATGTCTTGTCCTAAGGACGGTTGGTTGTGGTTGGAGTCCATTCTGGTTTTCATTTTCTGTAGTCGTCATGGTAATTTATTAATTATTATTGTACGCAGTTGTAATCATATATCGCTTGGTCTGTTGGTGTCGGGCGAGATGTAGACACCTCCATGTTCCTCATAACAGTCGCCATCCCTAAGACCTTAAATGGTTAAAATCGATGGGAACCTGGGCTTGAGCGTTGATTATGTCTCTTGGAGGTCCTAACCTTGCAGGGTAGGATGGATGGGAAGTCAGTCTTTTTATGGTCGATCGATGGTCATTTACTGATTGTAGTTACTTGTTGTGTGCTTTATGTCATCCCGTTGTGTTCATCATGGTTGCATCTTGTTAGTCGTCGGGTGGTGACATAGAGTCGAATGTGTTGGTTTCCCTTGTACACGCATGCACACACTTTTAAAACAAAAAAAAAAATCACTTGTTACAAGAGGTTGTCGTCGTAACGAGTGGGTACATTACAAATTCTATGAGTTAGAAATGAGTAGAGGTAGTAACAACATTGTAGTATGAATTTTATTGGGCTTCTCCACTTCCTCGGAAATTTATTTTATCTATATCAATTATTAAACAAATTCTTTATATAGTTATTGAGCATAATTTTGAGAATTAACTCATCCTATAAATTTTTCTTAATAAATATTAATTATTTAATTGATTCTTAAGCTTGTTATTGAGAATAATTTTGAAATTTAATTTATGTTCTTTCAGGTTTCACATTTATGCAAATGAAACTACTTCCCAATATAGAAGGAAAGATACATAAGTTGAATCTAAGTGTAAAGCGTATATATTTTCTTGGTCCACCTTTATTACATTTTCATTCTTTCAATCGAGTCTTTTTGTTTATTTTTTAAATATTAGATATGTGCCTTGATAGTTTTGACTTTATTCTTTAAATAATTTTTAAGTTATTTGAATTTACCAAATTTAAGGGGTCCATATTGAGTTCAATAATATCTTTACATATTAATATCATGTAAATGAAATTCAAAGTTAAGCATGCCAATTCAATTTACAAAGGGCTTTTGAACCCTTGGGAATGGGTTAAGAAATGGAGGGTATGTAATAATACAAGAAATTGTACCCTACAGTGATGTGGTTGCACTACAAGTAGGATGACTAAAGTGATTCACCCGCCCCTGGCTGTGATCCTACCCTTTCCCCTAACGTTGGGACCAAGTGAACTCCATCTCAGGAAAGGCAAGTGAGAAAACAATGGAGAACCCGAAAGCCTCCAGAGAGGTACATTCACACTTCTAACTCCAAACAGACTGCTTGTTATGATCAATACAATACACATGGAACTACCATATGACTGAAAGCCAATTGAAGCAATCACCATAATGAATCTTTCTTGAGCGAATCATTCTTTCATATCGGGATCCATAGATGGTAGGCCTATGGCCCGTCCATTTCGTAATCATGGATCTCTTCGAAAATAAGTGTTGGCACCTCTTTATGTTTGAGCCAACCTCCATCATCTCAAGATCCCATCCAGTCTAGCAGGGCCTCATGTGGGACTAGAATGTGTAACGTCCCCATCGTTACGACTACAAGTGAAACATAAGATGCAATTTTCTTTTTTTTTGTAGGCCAAAAGGCGGCGACGAGAACAGTTTAACCACATAACTGACAACGAACACAAGCACACAGTCCAGGCAATAGGAAACTACGACTCCATGCACTGGCACTAGGGTAACTGGGTAGAACATGCATAAAATAACAAGGAGAAATGACTACCTTCTTGACACAACATGACCTCGCCTACAACTATGGTACCACACCCCCTCCCGACACAATAGCCTTAACGACCAAGGTCAAGAACCTCAAGGTGCACAAACCCAACGCATGAAGGCGTCACCACCTATGCACCAAACGACTACAACGAACAACGCCCACAATGGGTAACATGGACTCCAGCCAAATTATCGTTCGCCTCTATCCAATAGGGCACGCCATGATCTCCTTGTCAGGAATCATGCCTTCCCTAGGCGATAGGCGCGTTGATAAACTTGGCGCAACAATCCTGACGGGACCAAGGATTCAAGAAAATCCAGCGTGCTAGGAGGAAAAAAAATTGACACAAGACTGCACCCACACCCCAACGATAGGTCGACAAGACGCAAGAGGACGACAACAAAGGAAAATGCAAGCCAATCCATGACTTCGTCAATAGCCAAACCTTTAATCACGTCTAAAACAATCAAAGATACCAATCTAAAGTAACATAACTTGCCCCTTAAATCAGCATGTCTGAATCACATTTCAGTCAAACATGCCAATATAATCATCATTAATTACAATCTGAAATGGTAAAATCTAAATTTATCACAAATACAATCTAGTTGGGAAATTAACCTCATAGAAGACGTTAACAAAATTAATGCACAAGCTGCAATTATCCCACTAGTTAACCTATTAATTTACATATTAGTCCTTAACATAATGTCTATTTATGTAACATCCCACTCTAGCGCACTGAGCAAACTTATTCTTTGAGGACACTTTCTTGCAAGTGATCCGGATTTTATGCCATTAAAACTTTTGATTTTGATTATGAGGCGTTATGGGATGATGACATGTTGTTTTACCGCTTTGAAATAGACAGGTGCTATTGACTCGGTCTTACTAGGTGTGTAGGATTACGGACCTAGAGGATGTTGAGGCATCGATGGAACCCCTTGGACTTTAGATCGAGTCAGGGAGTGTGCCATTGGGGTTTGATTTCTTTACTATGATTTTAGTGCATCTGACTGGATGATATGATATGGATATGTTTTGACATGATTTGTTAATGATGCAGGCTGATGATAGCTTGCCGACCAGACTCACATATGGAGTAAAGGGGTCTCACAGGACTACCAGAGATGTTGAGGGAGAAGTGTGGATAGCAGCCCTGCCACAACCTACTAGCACTCCTACCATGGCTCAAACTATAGGTTAATGATTACGTAGTTTGAGAGGACCCATGATGCCATGAGGGCAGACTGCGACAGTCGCTCACGATGATTCTAAGGGGCGTGCAATAAGGCGAGGGCCTTATTCCTTAGAATCCCTTAGTTTCCCACAAGTTCACTTGGTGGAGTGTTGACTCCAGGGTTATTGATGTCTACCAATCAGTCAAGAGGCAAGTCACACCCTTGGAGCATGTAGTGCGTCCTGAAGGGCACGTTGCGCAAAGGAACAGATGAGGCGAGTGGCACCCTTGGAGCACCTAGTGCGTCCTGAAGGGCACATCGCGTTGATGGTGATAAAGGGATGAACCTAGATGGCCCTAGGACAAATAACATGTTAAGAAATTTTAAAACAATTTCCCTAATTCAATTTTAAAACAATTTTAAGGCCTAAGTCTAAAATTACTCTAGGGGTAAAATTTTGTCTACCTTTAAAAAAAAAATTATTAAAAAAAATAATAATAATAAAATAAAATAATAAAATTTAAAATAAAAACCACTTAAATAATAATCATGATCTTCATAAAATTTTGTAACATGAAGGGAGTAAGAAATTAAATTATTCATAAGAAATAAAATTTGTGGATATAAAATGTAAAGAGGGAATTAATTATCGTATCTTTTGATAATTTAAAAAGATGCTAAATTAATGATAAAAGGGAAAAGTGGTTAAATTCCACACCTGCCTTTTTGAGTTCTAAGTAAAAGGGGAAAGAGGGAAAATCAAAAAAATAGGAAACTAGGGAAAGGAGGTAACATAAAAAGGAAAAAGTGGAACTTAAGAGAAAAAGCAGGAAGTCAACTTAGTAAAGAATCTACTTTTAAGAACTTTCTAATTTTAAACTGAATTAGCAATTTCATAATAGGGAAAGCCTTTAAAACCGATAAGGGAATCTAGGGACACCTAGGAGTGATTCTAGGAGTAACTCTAGGTGGGTGAGGGAAATAAAGATAATTACTTAATTAAAGAAATTAATTTATGGAGGAATGTAAGGGATGGGGGACACTTGTATGGAGAGGAAATTTTAGAAATTTATTTTTAAAACTTTAATTAAATGAGATTTTAGGAAAGAAAGGAAGTTTGAAACTCTATAAAATAAAGGAAGGAGAAGGATGAAGGATCATCTTCTGTTAGCGTAATGTTATGCTGCAGAAATATTGACTTGACTTATTTACTTGTGGGAGTTGGGATACCCAACTCGGAGAGGAGTGGTAGCTCGGCCTTGCGAGGCAAGCTGGGAGCTAGACGAGATCTTTGGATAGTGTGTGTGGCCCTTTTGTGGCTCGAGGGGTTAAGGGGGAGAAGAGTACCCCTAGCATTGGCTGGGAGGTACCGATGAAGTCTTGACGGTGGACGAACGGGAGTTTCACAGAGCGCGGGACGTCATTTGAAGCGGGCGATCAGCCAATGGTACGCTCTTTTATTTTGTATAGTAGAATGCATTAGGACTTATGCTTGTATCTGCATATTGATTTTTAATTGGATTGCATGTTTATATCGACAGCAAACCCCTTTTTCTTAGCCTAGCTGATTGTTTTGTTGATTGATTTCCCGTGGCCTTCGTCCCCGCATGACTCAACAACCCTATGGTTTGACTGTGACCCATGTGATTGTTTGTTTTTCATCCCTAGCATGCCAGTCCTCGCTTGAGCAATCAGCCCCGAGCCTGATCTATGGTGGTCGCCTTAGCATTAAAATACCTATGGATCTCAATGCCCTGCTTTTCTATGCGAGGATGGTGAATGAAGAACGAACCTGTTAGCCACCTACCCTTGTTGTTGTCCTTGGTTGAATGTTTGTCTTATGCCCTGATGTGTTTTTCTAACCCTGCAAAGTTTGATTGATGGTGAAGTTCCTCATTCTATGTCTTATGATCGTCGGATGAGTTTATCTCTGCGTTTTATATATTGCTGGATGAACCAGCACTGTGTTGCATTACCTCCCTCGCAACTTAACTCTGTGATTGTTTATTGATGGATTTTTTTTCTCTGCGTATTTTATCTCTGCACAGTAATAATTGACAAATTATATCTTGAGCCTTCTCCCATTCGATTGATTCCTACAAGTATTCTGGTCTACATTTTGTATTAGAATCCCTGTCTATATGTGTTGTTGGTGATTTGCGGTGAAGTTCCAACATTTTTGACCATGTTCCTTTAACATTTTGGGCAATGAAATTATACAGGTCAACGTTTTATACTGTCAACGAATTATACTATCCAATGAAATTACACTATCAATGATTTTATACCGGTCAGTGAGATTAGACTATCAATGAATTTTTACAGGTTAATGAATTTATACAGCGCTTTGACTACATTTCTTTAAACGTTTGAACTTTAAGGTCAACAAATGTTTACAGGCCAGCGGTTCCATATATTGATTGGATGGCAGAGTGATTTTACGTTCAACGATTGATTGTTAAAATCCAGTTGCAGTTTAATCGGGTAGCCATTTAATGTTGTTTAACCTTGTAGCCCTTATCTTTGTTTATTTACTCTCAGACATATTACGCCTTGATTATAGATTCCTCCTGGAGAGTAACCCTCCATGTCCACCGATAAAATCTCTGTGTTTTTTTTTTTCTCTCAGAAAATATTTGATAAACCATGTGCGTGAGCTTATAGGGAGGCCATCGTTCCATTTTTTCTTCTGCCAGTGGTACCCTGTGCACAAGAGATTGCTAGGAATCCTGACATTGTTTGGATTTCTCCCTGCTTAAAACTCGTGATGCCCAGGCGTGCACTCTGAAGGAGTCTTGGCGTCGTGTAATTGGGTTCCCAACAACAATTTTCCACTCTCCATGCCTAGTTAAACTAGGATGTGTCTCCTTGGATTCCCTTCTGTCCTCGCGATTTTGATGTCTATTTCTATGGTGGGGATTTGGTCCTTGTTAATCTCCCTGGAGTTTGATTGTAGGTGTTTTTGGCGGGTGTGGTAGGTATGCATCGGTCCCTTTGCAGAGATATAATTAATATTGAATGGGTTTTCTAATTCTTCTTGGTGTGATGGAGATCCCCAGATTATTTCCTCCTTACATTTTGTTCTCCATGCCTATGACAGTAATCCCTTCCATCAGGCCCACGAGCCTTGTGCTGAATCCCACCTCGTGTCTCTGAGCAAACGACTGTTGTATTTTCTTTCTGTAGAGGCCTACCTTATGCATCTATGTTTCCTCATTCTTCCATGCCTTGGATCAATGTGATCGATTTGCACTTTTAAATTGATCCAGTGATTAATTATGGATAAGTCTTAATGGCCACTTAATTTATCTACAGTTCGTTGTATTCTTATTTGAAATTGATGTTGCTTTACCAACCAAATTGTTGTACTTCTGAAATCATAAGTCTAATATATTTCAGTTAAAATGTAACTCAATTAGAATTGTGTTTCAGTTTAAAAACAAATTTTACCTTTAAGTTACATTCAATTTAAAAACAAAATTTATCCTAAAAGAGTGCTTTTCATTTGGTTGTTAATGTTCTTTCACCTAATGGGTGTATGTTTTGAATATAGTTTTAACAGGCCTTTATTCTTGAGTGGTCTCCCTTTTAATTATCATATTATGAAACTGTAAAAGGGTTGTATGTTGTAAGTAACGTATGCAAGGTGTGTTGGTGATATAAGGTGTCCCTTCACCTTATTTAGAGGCTACGTCATTAATGAGATCATTGACACCAACTACAATTTGCATAGTATTAAAAAAAAACTCTTGTTCTTAACTAAATATGCCCTTTTTAAATTTAATTAAATTTTATGTATGGTCAAAATAATGGAAAACGGTTAAAAAAAAAAAAACAAATTTTTTTTTCTAATGTTGTCGATTTGTTGTCGTAACGACAAGGTACGTCACAATTTAACATTAAAATAAAATTAATGGAGCAAGTCTAAATGACAATTTGGAAAACAATTACAATTCAACCTACCATTAATATGATCTGTTCTCAGAAATACCAAAATAAATAAAAGAAACATTCTCATTATCATGCCTAAAGCTTATGCTTAAAGTGCTATATGACGAATTATTTTCCGAGAGGCTATCTAACCAAAAATCAGTATTACGGTTGTAACGGCTGCCATTGACTGGACTTGGTCTGAGAAAGTTGTCTTCTATCCCAAAGGGGGGAGGGTTGTCATTAATATAAATTTAAATTAAGGGTCGTGGCTGTTATTAAGCTAAATTATGAATGTTATCTTCTAGTCAAATACAGTGGTTGTCATTAATATGATTTTACTAGCAATAATGTTAAAACACAGACAGTGATTAGTCATATGAGTCGGTGGTATAATTTCCTGTCAAGTGATGTTAATAATAAGAACGCAATCAATGCATTCCCTCAATAATGGAAACACATTCCAACTGAGGGTAACATGCCTGATATTAAGCCAAATCACAGACTTTAACAACTGGCAGGATTGCCATGTAACTGAGGCAAATCGCAAGCATCCCAGGAAAATTTTGTCGAGGTTTCAGAGTAACAATAAGCATGCACTCCAAGGAAGGATTCTCACTGTGCCTCAAGGCCCAGCCTCACTGTCAGAGAAGGAAAACACAATCAACAGGGATACCCATAGCCGAATTCGCTGAGCGATAAGCCAATCATTCAAAGGAAAACGTAGAGTTACAACTCCAACTCCAACCAGAAGTCAATTCTCAATGCAAAGTTAAAAACATTCTGGAAGGATCAATATCAAAGGAATAAAGAAAATGTAACCTATCTACAACTCAACACTATGCAACAGACCAATCAATAAATATAAACAGAATGTTCGGGTGACAAATCAAATCAAACGAAAAGTATAAACGATGTCATTAAGGAAGTGAATACAAATGCAACACCATTAAGTAGAGTGACTGTACATTAAGCACCTTGTAAGGAAATATGATCGCTATCATAAAATAAGGATGCATTCACATTGCCATCAATAAATTCATGATTGCCATTGACTGTAATCGCCATGCCATTTAAATGAAGCTGTGGTACCTTACTCACCACAAAATGGAATATATATAGTCATTGTTCTACACAGTCGAAGGCACAGATAAATTAAACGGACGAGGGCCAAATTTCGTGGGAAAAAAGACGTGGTTTTTGCAGTGAGGATTGCAGAGATCCACGCTGGGAGTGATGGCTAAATCGCAGAGGTTTTCAGGTAAATCAGTGAGGTTAAAAATGACTAAGGGTAGAGACTTATACGCAGAGGTTAAGGGAAAAAATTGTTGGGGTTAAAAGAAACAAAGGCAGTCTCAACAAGTGTCAAAAGCAATGAAATAAGAAAGAAAATGACCAAATTCACTAGGTAATCCAACTATGTCTATGGTTTTAAAAGTGGAAAATCACCTAAGCATTGTCTAGAAATGAAAATGTCTTCAATATATAAAACACAAGCAATATACTCGGCAAAGAGTATACCAAAAAAAATGCAAAGTTAAAAATTAGGGAAATAGGAAAGATAACAATGGCGGGTTTACTCAACACAATAAGGCACAAAGACCCTCAATCAACAGAGGTGGATGACTAGGTAGAAACATCCTTCGCTCATCATCCTCGCACAAAAAAGAAGGGCATTGAGATCCATAGGTCTTTTAACGCTAAGGCGACGACCATAGATTAGGCTCTTGGCCGATTGCTCAGGTGAGGACTGGTGAGCTAGGGATGATGGCTAAACAACCATGAAGGTCACAATCAACAAAGCAATGTGGTCAAGACATGTGGGATAATGAAGGCCATGGGAGTCAACAACCATCGAGCTAGGCTAAGGAAAGTTTCAGTCATCAATTTAAAAAGGAAAAAAAACATCATTTTACTTTTCCATTAAATAAGCAGATCCAAGCATAAGTCCTAATACATTCTACCATACAAAATGAAGAGATCATACCGTTGCATGATCACCCACTCTGAATGACGTCCTACATGCTCTATGAAACTCCCGCTCTTCGACTGTTGAGACTTCATCGGTACCTCCCAACCAATGCTAGGGGTACTCTTCTTCCCCCTTAGCCCCTCGAGCTGCAAAGGGGCCACACACTCACTAACTAGAGATTTCGACTAGCTCCCATCTCGCCTCGCAAGGATGAGCTACCACTCCTTACCGAGTTGGGTATCCCAACTCCCACAAGTTAAATCATTCAAGTAGATATTTCTGCAGCGTCACATTATGCAAACAGAAGATGATCCAACCTCGATCACCTCCCTTTATTATATAGAGTTTCGTGGTTCCTTACTTTCCAAAAATTCTCTTTTATTTAAGTTTTTATAATGAATTTCCTAAAAAATCCTCCCCCTACAAGTGTCAACCATCCCCTTCTTTCCTCCATAAATTAACTTCTTTAATTAATTAATTATTTTATTTCCCTCACCCACCTAGAGTTACTCCTAGAATCACTCCTAGGTGTCCCCAAATTCTCTTATAGGTTTTAATAACTTTCCCTTTTATTAAATTGCTAGTTCAATTTAAATTGGAAATCTCTTAAATGGTAGATGCTTTACTAAGTTTGACCTTCCGCTTTTTCCTTAAGTTCCCCTTTTTCCCTTTTTATGTTTACCTCTTTTCGTAGTTTCCTAAAATTTTAGATTTTCCCTCTTTCTCCTTTTTAATTAGAACTTAAAAATGTAGGTGTGGAAATTAACCATTTTTCCCTTTTCTCATTTAATTAGTATATTTTAAATTATCAAAAAGATAAAACAATTAATTCCTTTTCTTTTTTTTTAAATTTTATTCCAACAGTTTTTTTTTTTTCTTGAATAAATTAAATTTCTTACTCCCTCCATGTTACAAGATTTAATGAAGATCATACTCTTTATTTATTTTGTTTTTAAATTTTATTATATATATATATCAAAATTATTTTAATAAAAAGGATAAAATTTTACCACAAGCATGGTTTAGACCTAGACCTTAAATTT
The DNA here is from genome assembly GCA_000966675.3 of Picea glauca. NCBI lineage: Eukaryota > Viridiplantae > Streptophyta > Pinopsida > Pinales > Pinaceae > Picea > Picea glauca. Next base: position 23,069 of record JZKD02S1989796.1, read on the forward strand.
TGTGATGGGCGACATTTTATTAGGGAAAGAGTTTTTAAAAATTCTTATCACATTGTTCATCCTAAGGCCATCTAGAGTCATTCATTTATCAAAACAACACGGCGTGCCCTTCAGGACACACTAGGTGCTCCAAGGGTGCCACTTGCTTCTTTCCATTTTTCTTGCACGACGTACCCTTCAGGATGCACCACATGCTCCAAGGGTGTCACTTGCCTCTTGAATGACTTGGTAGACATCAAAAACCCCTGGTGTCAATACTCTGCTAGGTGAACTTGTGCGAGACTAAGGGCCTCTAAGGAATAAGGCCCCCGTCTTATTTCTCACCCGTTAGAATCATCGTGAGCGACTGTCGTAGTTTTCCCTCATGCATCGTGGGTCCTATCGAACTAGGTAATCGTTAACCTATAGTTCGAGCCACGGTGGGAGTGCTAGTAGCTTGTGGCAGGGTTGTTGTCCACACCTCTCCCTCAACATCCCTGGTATTCGTGCATGACCCCTTTACTCCACATGTGAGTCTGGTCGGCAAGCTATCATCAACCTACATCATCAACAAATCATGTCAAAATATATCCATGTCATATCATCTAATCAGATGCGTTCATATCATAGTAAAAACAATCAAATCCCAATGGTACATTCCCCGACTTGATCCAGAGTCTAAGGGGTTCCATCGATGTCTCTGCATCCTCGAGGTCCAAAATCCTGCACACTCAGTAAAACCGAGTCAATAGCACCTGTCTATGTCAATGCAGTAAAACAACATGTCATCAACCCATAACGCCTCATAATCAAAATCAAAAGTTTTAATAACATAATAATCTGGGTCACTTGTAAGCAAGTGTCCTCAAAGAATAAGTTCGCTCAGTGTGTCAGAGTGGGATGTTACAATGGAAACCCTGACATAAGGCGAATCAAGATCATGATAGAAAGGAAACAATTGGACAACATGTTAGGATTCAATTAGGATGAATGGATGGTTGTACTTTGTACCAATTGACTACATTACTTATCCAGTCATATTGTATGGTTTCCTCATGTGTTTCGAGAATGAAAAATGTGAAGGGGGAGGGAATGTAGTATACCTAGGGAGGTAATATGGGGTACCTAGGGATGTACCCAATGGGGATGTGGTTATGTATATTCAATTTAAGGTGGACTAGGTCCACTATATTATTAAATAATACCCATTATGGTAGTTAGATATAATAAATGTGAGAGTTATCTCTAGAAGGCTCCTAGAATATAAAGAGAGCTATATAAAGAAGTGTAAGAAATGTATTGAAGCATAGTGAAGAATAATGTTATTTTACAATCAAGGATTTCTTAAGAAGTGGTATCCTTCCATACTGATTAATATATGGTGTTACCCTACCTCAAAGGTTTTGACTATTTCTTTTTTTGATTATTGGTGAATGATTTAGTTGATTCTTGATTATTTCTGAAGTATATAGACATATCTATTCGGAATCTCTTCACGTACTTAACAATATATGTACTAATTCCACCACTGGTTCTATTGCAATAGCCATGATGAGCCATTGTGTGCTTAAAATTCCTTGGTTGGACCATTGCTAAGATGTAATATCTGGTTTTTATCCATACTACAGGTTTCCATTAGCAAAATTTTATTCAAAACTTTAACAATTTCTACAGCTCTACTTTAAAGTTCATGATATAAACAAGAAAAAATTAGAAACATAATCCAATAATACCTTTTGGGACTTGTGTCTTAGGTAAGTGTAAAATGAGAGATTATGAAGATCATAATGACCTTATTGGTGGTAAAATATCATCAAAAGTAATAAGTGGTAGGAAAAAATGACATCAATTTAGAGTATCATCGAAGGGGTTTATAATCCATCTTAAGTCTAGAAATTTTCACCCAATACATTTCCCATGATGACTAGTCTTTGTAATAGAACTACCAAAAAATCCAAATCCATTCCAATTAAATTCCAATAGAACAATCATTTTCCAATGTTCACTTATGTTGATGATTCCCATCCAACAAAAATCTACACATACCCAACAAATCCTTAAAAAAGTATCAATTGGACCTCATAAACCCAGGAAACATGAAGAAAATATTCAAATTAGATTAGGTAAGCCTATATAATCCCCCCGCCTCCCCCACACACCTCTACTACACAAAACAATACCCAAAAGTAATCATGACTTGTCTGGTAAACCCATAAGCTCAAAACAAGTTTAAGAGCCACTTCCTCGATAAAGAAAACAAACATTGACCGCCATGAAAATCCTATATGTCCCACCTTCAATGCAAGAACCCAACATATACACCTTAATCCTCCTCCAACTACAACATGATTGCAATTGTGTGGTGGGTATGGGATATGGGGTTGGTTTTTAAGCCTTTTCCTTGTAATTGTCTAGTTGCAATATGTCTAGCATAGGATAATGAGGGTTATGACTAAGGATGCATTTCATAAGTCTCATGGAATTAAATGAATTCTCGAATCACCCCCACTTTGAACCAACACACCTTTTTCTAAACAAAATATTGAGATTTCCATGGTGTCTTCTTAAAAGTTACAATCTTCGAGGATATAATAGATTCAAATTGAGTAATCATTCTCATAGTTAAGTCTATAGACCCATTGAGGGAAGATGACAAATCCTATCCTTCTTTTCTAACCTGACCATTGACGAGTGATGAGTTTCCAAAAAGTATAATACTCCTTATTCCCATTTCTTGTAAGATTAACAACCATTGCTACAAATAAATAACTTCTTGTTGATTATTCATTGGTGAACCTAGAGACCATGCATACACTATTTTTTTTTCATTGGGTTTAATGATAAATTCCCCCTACATCTATCACCCTTGTTCTATTTTAAGTCTTTACACATTTAACAAGATTTTTATTTTTAAGGATATGATCTTTTCGAGGTTAATATGGATCTAAATTGATTCCTCTTTTATTTGTATTTTTTAATTTAAAAAGCACCTCAAAAACTCTCACATATTTCACATGCTTTGTTAAAAGTTCCCATTGATTATTTTTATTAAGTAAATATCCCTCTCTAAAAGAATATCCAATACATTTTAATTTTAATTATGTAAAAGTCCAAATTATTTGTATTTATATCATATAACAATTAAAAATACAACAACTTTGAACCTATTTGACTAATAAAAAGGAAAATGAACAATAAAAAGGAAAAAAAAGAGTAGTGATAAAAGACGAAGTAAATTAAGGATACATGAGAATACATGGAGAAAAGTCTTAAATTTATATATAAATTATATTGTTTGTTGAAACATTAGAATATAATGAATCCATTATTTAGATGGATATAATCTTTTCAAATTTGGAACAAATTTAAAAGTAGATGTACAAGAGATATGTGATATTTGTTTGTAGATAAGGAATGAGCTTAATCACTTACATGGATACATTTTTTTATTGTCATTTGTTACTTTCCTCCTTTCAACTATACCTTTTACAAGAACCAAAATCTTCTCATTGACCATCATTTTATTAATTTATGAACTTCTCAAGTTAAAAGCTAAAGGGAATATTATTTTTTTTTAATATTTTAATGATATAATTTGTAGGGTTGAATTCAATATTATATTCATAGTTATGATTTCAACCTTTAATAGATAGAATGGGATGCTAACCTAACCCTTAATTATAAATAAGTTATAAATAATGATATAATTTGTAGGGTTGAATTCAATATTATATTCATAGTTATGATTTCAACCTTTAATAGATAGAATGGGATGCTAACCTAACCCTTAATTATAAATAAGTTATAAATATATTAATGGAATTCATATATCAATGAGCTTCTTAAGTTGACCTCTTGCCATGACTTATCATTTGTAACAGGAGTAGATAGACTCTCACTTTATGACTTTATATCCTATAAATTTATTTTCTCAATAAATTGATAATGATTAAAAAAATTAAGGTAACGAGCCAAGATCTGATTACCTCATCATTGTGGTAACTTTGTGGTAACTTTTAATATAGATATAGAACTTAAGGAAACTATCATGCATAATACATGCAATTTTGTTCATTTTGACAATATAAATTATTTGTATTTTCTCAAGGATTTATAGAATCTGTTCCATTTTGATATGAATAATGAAACAAGTGATGTTTTATATGAAAAATTCACTTAAAATATATATTTGTGATTATAATTGTAATTTTGAAAATAATGTAATAGAGGAACACAACATCTTTTAAATCCTTTGTATTAATTAGAATGTAAAATTGCTAGAAGAGATATTAGAACTTCTCGTAAAGAAAATCATAGATGTAGTAATATTAAATATTATAATTTCATTTTAAAAGTAAAAAACATTGATATTCAAACCTGAAAAAATAAAAAAAATTATAAACTTGTGTAAAAGACGGTTTAAAATATTTTGGGATTAAAGAGAACGAATATGATAAGACTAAAATAAATGATTGAAACGCATACTAAAATAAATGATTAAAATTGCTAGAAGAGATATTAGAACTTCTCGTAAAGAAAATCATAGATGTAGTAATATTAAATATTATAATTTCATTTTAAAAGTAAAAAACATTGATATTCAAACCTGAAAAAATAAAAAAATTATAAACTTGTGTAAAAGACGGTTTAAAATATTTTGGGATTAAAGAGAACGAATATGATAAGACTAAAATAAATGATTGAAACGCATACCTTTCGAAACTTTATATTTACCCTAAATTGTTTCAGGATATTTGGTCTCCTACCTTTTGAAACTTCATATTTACCCTAAAGTATTATTTGAGGATATGTGCTCCACTCATGACCACATTAAATTTTTTTGATATAAAATGTATCATTAAGTGCTTTGTTAATGGAAAACTTAAAAATATTGAAGGATACCAAACCAATATATTAATGTTTTGGAGTATGACCTTAGTATTTCATAGTAATCACATTTTCAATCAATATATCAAGAAAGGATTCCCTAAAAAATTAATTAATTGAATGTTTAGTTGTCCTTATTTCATATATGGAAACTATAATAACTCATACAAGTATTGTTAGAATATCATGATTACCCCTTTTACAAAAAATATTTAGCTTGATTATTGAAAGAAAGTTTAGTCAAATTTTTAATGATAATAATAAAAGGGATATAATTAATCTGCTAGAGTTTATCACTTGCCACCCTTAGAGTTATTGTTGAGGATTATAAAGATAAAAAGGAACATCTCATCTATTGTTTTGATTCTTTTAGAAATTCCTTCCACATTATGCCTAAAGCCAAGATATGAGAAATATTGGAATAAAATACATTCTTATCTCTATAGTGATATTAGTTGGTTCTATGAAAATATTATTTTTAATATTAAATATAATAATAAGTCGTCAATGGATATTATTTGTAAAAATCATGTTAAGAAAGAAAAGGGATGATGAAAGATTGATATGATCATGGTTAAACTCATCATCATTTAAGGAACACGGATTGTGAGTGAAAATCATCCCTGCTTGGGATTAGAGTTGATTTCTGATTTTCATTTCGTTTGCTGTGGTTTACCCCTACAACCATATAGAGATTTTTCTTATAAATAAATTGGCAACCATACCGGGGTTTGATCTCCTTTTTGGGGTTTCGAGTGTTTTTCTCCTTGATTTTCAAATTGTTTTCCTAAGATTCCTTGTCATTTATTTATTGAAATCATGTTTTTTACCTTGCATCTGAGTTTCTTGGTTTAACCCTTTCCCTAGCAATGTTTTTCTTAGTATATGTAACGTTTCCCTTGACAAATGCGTATATACGTGAGTTGTCATCCTTTAGGGAGCGCATATATGTGATTGTTTCTCAAATAGTTGCATACATCATCTCTTGAGTATTTTTGGATGAGTTTGGTGTTTGTTGGGCGAGTTTTCTTGGTTGCTGAGTTTTCTTGGGTCCCTATTTTGATTGTTAAGTGCTTATAGAGTGATAGGAAACCTTTGTATTGTTGAATTTTTGGGCGGATTTATTTCTTATCATTTATTTTTATTGGTTTTCCTTACACATTGTTTAGAGTGTTTTCTTCTTGGTATCCTACTTGGCTTGCCTCTTTTTTCTTGTAGTGGGGTCTACCTATAAATTTTCTATTGAGTCCTCACATTTTCTTTTCTTTATATTGAAAATACAAAAATAATTTCTTATTTGCATTGTACTTGTGGAATTTGCACGTTTTATTACTTTGCATTTACTTTTGACACATTTGGAAAAATTGTACTTCATTGAAATTGTAGAGATTGCATTGGAAGAGATTGCATTGGAAAAGATTGCATGTAGATTCATACCATCTCTTTGAAATTCAAGACTAGTACTTATCACTATTTTTATATTTGCTTCTTTTTATTTGTTGAGTCATAATACCATCAGTTTCATGACTGCACTTCTTGAGTAAGAAGAAACCATTAATATTAACGTTGATTAATTAAAATTGATTAGAAATGATTTTATTTTTCACGGTACACAAACTAGGACATAGGGACTTGGAATAAGATTTTGTGAGTAAAATTATCCAAGAATATTAAACTAAACAAATGTGTTTGAATAGGGAGTGGTGAAACCCATTGTGTAATCAATGACATCAGAAGGATTTGCTCACACCAGAGTTAAGCACGAGGTCATGTGAAGTTGGTTGGAGAGATATCCCTCTAATACCTTCCTAGCCTTAGAGATATTTCTCAAGTTATATTCGTATTTTGGGGTTTCACTAGTACCTTTACCTTTGTGAGAGGTCGTGCTTTCGATATATTTGCCTTTGTTAGCCTATCCATATGGTGGACCGGACTTGCAACTGTTTTCATGTGCATTGTTTATATTGTAGTGACTCTATTTTTTTCACATAAGGGGTTATCCTGCATGTATGCTAAGTTAGATAAGGGTCGGGAAAGACAAAGCCTTTATGGAGGATTACCTCTATGGGAGGATATCACCGACTGAACTATTAAGTCCACGAGGGCTCTTATAATTGATTCTAATACCTCCAATGTTTTGAAGGGAGTCTCATGCCCCTCTTGGGAAAGATGTACCTACTCTAGTGAGGGAGGCCCCTTTCAGCCATTATATCATGTTTGTCTGCATTGGCCTTTTTGCTTCATTTTGGTGTGCTCTCTGATTATTAATTGGCCCTATGATTTTTTTTTATATCTTGATTTCTCAGTCATCATGGAGTAGGACTAGATTCCTCGATGATCTCTTCATTTCTTGAATTTACCACTGCGTCTTGATCCTTTAATAAATTCGTCTCCTAAAAGGCATAGAGTTAATAAGCGTGGTACTTATATCTCCACCTCCTACACTTGTGATCATCCAATTATTAGTATTGAGTGAGACCCAAACATCTAAGGGAGTCCTTAGACTCCCTTCTCTTCTATTATTAGTGGGGTGTCAAAGGTCCCCTTCTTTACTGCCACCCAACCTATGAGTTATACTCAACCCAGAGTAACGAACCCTTTCATACATTTTTTTGGTATGTCGAGTCACGATTCACAGTCAATACCTTTGGCCTCTAATCCATTTTATTTTGGTATGCCTAACATGATGTCACAACTCTAATCCTTCGTTTCAACAACTAATGTGAACAATAGTTTTAGGTATGGGGGCATGAAGCCTCCTTATGTTCCTTTCTCATTTGGTGGAGGTCATATTCCCCAAGTGAATCCTACAATTGGAGGCTAGAATTCTCTTTACACTATGCCTAATCCTAGCTTCAATGCTCCGGGATGAAGTTCTCAACTAGGCAAACAGTTCGATTCCTATATTATTTCCTTCATCCCCTCTTTCTCCACATTGATTCTGCCAAATTCATTTACTATGGAGAATCCACATCTTTCCTCTGGTATTCCATCGAGAGGGAGTTATTTTCTGAGTATGGGAAACCCCCAGCCCAAATTTCCTTCGACTAGGGGAAATGTATGTAACCCTCATCATGTTGTTTATGCAGGTATAGTTCCCATACAAATTTTCATGAATCACTTTGGAGGAGAATATTATCCTACTAGATAGGGCCATGGTATATATGAGAAACCTAGAGGGTATGCAATCCCTCAGCCCCAATATTTCCTGGGAGCATGGGCTCAGACGTCGCAACCCCAGGTCCTTTTTATGGCCACGGTTAATCTACCATATTTTTAGAAGTTAATGTATGACCTCATGCATCACGATCCATCATGGGCCCCCATCCCCACCAAGCTTCCTTCAAAAATTCTAAAATTAGAAGGAAAGACTTGTGAGGATATCAATGATCACGTCACTACTTTTCATCTATGGTGCTCATCTAACTCCTTAAATGATTATTTAATTCATTTGAGTCTATTTCAACCCACCCTCATGGGGGTCATCGTGAAATCGTAAATTGATCTACCTGGGGGAACATATGGAAATTTTAATCAAATGGTATTTTTCTTTCTCAACCACTTCCAATTTTCAGTTCATTACGATGCTAGCATAGAAATTTTGTCGACCTTCTACCAAGATAAATCCATGCATATCTCATACCATATCCAAGAGTGGCATGGATAGAAGAGGTTGATTAAAGCCTACATTCATCAAAATTTTCTATTGGAGTGGTTCCTTAAGTCCTTATTTCTTATATTTCGAAGGATGTCTCCACATCTAGAGTAACATCTGAAGAAGAAGCCATTTTAAAAGCCCATCAATTGGACCTCATATATGCTCAATCTAGGATTCTTTCTAAAATTCTTTTCGATGAACCACGATCAAATTATGATCGTAGAAAAAATCTTGGGCCGCATACCGATGGCATCATAGGATCTGCAAATGATAATTCTACAGACCTAGGGACGAACAAGTTGAAAGATTTATCTCTAAGCCAACCTGTAGCAGGACAAGCTTAGGTTTCATCCTCCACCACCACCTAGTCAATGGATACTCATTCTGTATAGTCGTCATGTAAACCAAATGGTAACTGACAACCAAGAGGGACCAAATAGAAAAGACGAGGTAATAATCGTAAGGGTGGGAAAAATAATAATAAATACAAGGATGACACTAACAATGATAAATCGAATAATAATGCTCATGAGGGAAAGAAAGAAAAGTGGAAGGTGAAGTTTCCTTGTAAAATTTTAAAATATGATCACCTTACCCACCTATGCCCCAAAATCGAGGAAGCCTCGAGGATCTTATCAGAGCTGGCTGATTTTCTAAGAATCTCATTTCCACATAATCAACACATTGCCTCGGGGACCTCCAACACCAAAAATGCATTGAGTGGGAATAAAAATCGCTCAAAACATGAAGGTCTCCATCTATATTTCAATATGGTCAAGTCTCATATAGATGTAGCCACTCAATCTCATGATTAGAGTTCTTCACAGACTGTTATAGGTCCAAAGTCTCCCTCTCCCTCAGAAACACCCTTGCAGATAAAAAATACGGAACCTATGCCTTGTATTCTGAAAAGAGTACTAAAGTGATCTGCCCACAATCCTAATTCTAGAGCCTCCCATAACTATTCAATTGTTTAAGATATGGGCCAAACCCCTTACGCAATGTTGGCTTTGGAGGTTCTCTAGCTATGTCCTTCGTAGAGGAATTCCTTCTTACTTGAGTTAGGAGCTCTAGACCCGTGTGGTGTGAAAGCTATCAAGTTTGACTCCATGGATGTTAATCCTTTCTTTCCTTACCATGTGACCTTTCAAATCCACGTGGAGTACATGAAAATTACCATCAAACATATTGTAATTGAAGAATCTATTGCGACATGCATGATGTCCCTAACCTGTTGGAAAGCCATTTCCTCTCCGACCTTGTCTCAATCTATGACTGTGTTGACCACATTTTATGAATGTTCATTTCAACCCCACAAAATCCTCCCCACTTTTCCGGTCCAGTTATGTGGAAAGACTGTGGAGGTTGATGTCCAGGTGGTTGATGTGCCTCTTGACTACAATTTACTACTAGGGCGTAATTGGACTTATGCCATGATATTTTTCATGTCATCAATTTTCTGAACTTTATGTTCTCCTCATGAAGGGAAAATAATGTCGATTGATTATTTCTCTTTTGAAAACGCTAGTCCTAGTGCATCGGTTCGACCTTCATTCCCTGTGATTGACAATTCTTATTAGGAAACTAAGGATGTTGGTGTCGGAATGTGTTCCTATTTGATGGGTATATTTGATTTCATCGCACCAATTCATCATATTAATGTTATTTTCTGTGATTCTTTGTGTTGATGAGTTGCGTTCCTTTTCATACTTCGTATTTCAATGAACCTTGGACCCTACCTTCGCTGACTATGTCGTACGAAGGTTAGTCACACATTGGGATGGAAATGCCACTATTAGCAAGAAAGGTTATGTATCAGGCTATTATTGATAGTACTGCTGACCTGGATCCTTCCTCACGAATGAATGAGGTGGATCCTGTTTTAGACCCTGTATGGGCCACTATTTCATCTTGTTTGCATGATTTCCTAGATGATCATTTACCTTCAGATGAAACCATATTAGAGTCCATGTTTGTTCCCCATAGGCCTTGGGATGATATGCATCGTCGATCCTATATTCTCCTAGAGCTTGTTAAGATTGAAAAGGATGAATTTAGATTTACCTTGAGTGATATTGAGTCTCTAAATTGACATCCCCACTACCCTATTATACTCCTCATCTATACATTTTTGGCTTACCTAAGATTGGATAAATGACAAAGAACACTACCATTAGCCATTGATGAGGTCATAAGTTAAAGTATAATTAATTCATGAATTTTTGTGGTTTATTGATCTAGGAACTAAATGTTTCATGTACTAATGTTTCAATTTGCCATGTATAACCTTTGACGTCTAGATGAGTCCAACCTTTTTGTACCATATCAACCATCCAGTACTTATATGCTAGATTGCCACTATCTGAATCTGGAACCAAGCGCACCTTCCATTCAGATCTGGTACCGAATCTCACCTATCGCGATCCGGTACCAACGATCATAGATTGTTGATCTGGTACTAACCACTTGTGCATTGTTTGGATCCAATACCATTTACCGAATCTCACCTTTCATGATCCAGTACCAATACAGGAAGAAGAATATACTAAGTTTAGCTCCAGATTGTGCCCAAGATAATTGTTAGATGTTTGTTGAATCATCAAAGCTCTAGCAAGGTTATGTTAAGCTAGTTTGTTTATTTGCTTCATCCTCATACTAGTATAGATGTTAGATTAGCTGAATATTAATTCTTTCAGATGATAGTAGTATAGTTTAGACTAGGACTTCAATCATATGATTATTTGGAGATCTTTACTTACTCTGTTTCGCATATGTTCTGTTTCTGTTTTTATGAAGTTGATTTTCTAGTTTGTTTTATTTCTAGCATGCATAATCTGGAATAGTTCTATAGTCATGACATTAGAATTATCTTTCTTACTGGCATCTTGTAACTTCATTGATTATGAATCCCGGATTGATAATTAATGAGTGCATTATATATATATATTTTTTACTAGGGGAATCGGCAACTCGCGGTTCTTGTACTCGCGTGACATAGGGTCGATCTCTGCCAACTACCACTATAACCCCAGGTGCAACCACCCAGCCTGTAAGAATGGCGCACGAGTAAATTCGGGTGAGAATCGAACATGAGACTTCATTTTTTACAAATTTCCTTCCATTTACACAACACTTGCCAATCCGTCTACACCCGTGCGGGCAATGAGTGCATTATATTACACATATAAGTAGCACACCATTTTGGCGTCGTTGTTCGGGAGTTGCAAACTGTAGGAAGTGATTTTTAGCTTAGATTGTTTGCATATTTTTTGAATGATTTTAAAGGTTTCTTGAGGGAGGAGGATAAAACATTTAAGATGTGAGTGAAGAGCCACACGACCACTAGAGTGGGGTTCTCTGAAGCTAGGTTACCTTCTTACCTTCTAGATAGAATTAGGATTTCAATTCAGTTAAGAATCAAATTTTCATTTTATGCATAGATATAGAGATAATAAGGGTAGATTTGTAAGCTCTAAAGATTCAAAAACAACCCCCCCCCACTAATCCAACTGACACTGGTACAGGAAAAATTCCACTAGGAGAAATTTCAAGGAGAGCCAGTAAGGCTCTAGAAGAAGAACCTAAAATGGAAGAATCAACATTGGGGTAGGCAGAACGTGAATCTGTTGAACGTTCAGGAGACACACAAAATCCAATTTCTGAACCATCTATCAGTGGAATGGAAGAAGAAGAAGGAAATGCAACCACTGAAACTGAGACCTTTGGGTTTCCAATCTTGGATATTTCTAGAAACATCAGCATGAAGAATATCCCACTATCATCATTACCCACTTTCAGAGGTATGTCAACTGAAGATCTAGATTTATTTTTATTTGAGTTTGACATATTATGTAGAATCTATAACTACTCAGACGATGCCCAAAAAATTAATTTCTTTCCTGCTACAATGAAAGATCCAGCCTTAAGATGGTTCATGAGCTTAGGAGAAAATACAATCCTCTCTTGGGATTAGATGAAAGACACATTTTTTATGGAAATACCAAGACTATTGTAAGGATAATGATAAAAATGACATTTTTAAAATGCAACAAATAGAAGATGAAAGCCCTGAAGACTACTTAGAAAGGTTCCTATACAACTACCAGAAATCAAAATTATTCACCATAGACCCAGCTATAGTAAGAACCATATTTTTGAAGGGTATTAGAGATGACTGCATAGAAGTTTTAAATTTTTTAAGTTCAGGAGATGTGCACCAAAAGCCTTTTGCAGATATTGCAGAATATTGTAGAAGATACTCAAGAGGACAAGCTAAAATAGACAAAGCACCAAGAGATTATTTTAGCAGAAATGCAAGACAAATCTCAGGAACTGTCACCATAATTGAGTTAGGAAACTTATTTTAGAAATTTAAAACAGACATCTTGAGCACTATCAATAACCAGTTAGATACCCTAAAACTATAAAAGAAACAAGAATAAGAGATTATTTTAGCAATCTTCTATCCTAGATGCCGAAAGAAGCTTGGTAAGAAAGAATGTTCATTATATTTCATAGAAATGTGTGGCTTGTGTACACTAGAGCACCCCACATCTGAGTGTCCAACTTTGCTCGAACTACAAGCCATGTATAGGGGAGGAGTCCCACAAGAACAATCATACCCTTCTAGAAGACCTTGGAAAGTACAAAACCCCAATGCATTTTATGAACCTAATGCACAGTATCGACAACAACAATGGGGTCCTTCCCCAATGACCTATCCACAATGGACACCTCAACAAGATCAAACTCAACCTTCGTAACAAGGTTGGAGGGGGCCTGTGTATGGAAATCCATCTTACCCTACATATCCATAGTATCCTGCAAACATTTCCCAATTACTACCTGTATTCAACCCATCACAAATGAAAGATTTTCTCCCAACACCTATACAACATCAATTTACAACCCCCTTGAACCCTAACCAGCAACAACAAGCACCTATAAATTCCAATCAACAGCCACAAAACCAAGCTACCCACAACCCTCCGAGACCAACAACAATCCCTGCTCAACCAATCCCTAACCCCAATAATCGACCCACCCACCCTGTGTAGAATACAGAAGTTCAAACCTTTCCCACCTATGAAATTCAACTACGATCAGGGAAAGTTGTAAATCAATCAAATCCTGCAGTAATAATTCAGGAAGAAAATGATAATCATTCCGAGGAAGAAAACACTCAAACCACCCCTGCAGAAGAAGAGACTTCCCCTCCTATTCCAATCACTTCTCAGTCTGTACGAGTACCTCAACAAGTTAATCTTCCACCCTACCCTAAAAGACTATTAGTAAAGAAACCTGACCCACCCTTGCACAAATATATAGAGGATGAATAATGAAATGTATGTATAAAAATACCTCTGTTGCAAGCCATTAAGGATATCCCCATATATGCCAAAATCATAAGGGATCTTTGCCTTAAGAAACCAGGAAGGAAGAATAAAGAACCTCCCCTCGTTCAAATGGTGGAGAAATTATCTGAATTTATTTCTGAAATGCCATACAAATATAATGACCCTGGGAACCCAGTAGTCACTGTTGAAATTAATGGTATTTCTTTACCAAACACATTCATTGATTTGGGTGAAAAAATTAATGTGATTCCTTTTGACACTATGCAAAAGCTCCAAATCAACTAGTTAAGACCAACCCAAACCATGATAGAGTTGGCAAATAAGTCAGTCATTAGCCCTGTCAGAAGTCTAGATTATGTCATAGTCACTCTAGCTTCTTAGGAATATCCAGTAGACTTTTTAGTCATCTATTCTAAATCATCATCCAAACCAAGACACCCTCTGGTTCTTGGCCATCCTTAGCTAGCCACAGCAGATGCCTTTATCAGTTGTCGGTCTGGTGAGATGACTATATCCAATGACACACATAGCCAAAAGCTTGTCCTCTTTCCTCCTGCCCAACCGACACAGGAGATACTTGTCTAGATAGAAAACCCTTATGGATAAGAATATTACATCAGACCTCTTTTAACACTTGAACAGGTAAGAGGAATGAAAGAATAATTGGATAAACAAGTCTTAAGCTTATTTTTGGCTAATACAAATTGTATTGAATACCAGAGGTCGTTTGCAGAATTGTCACACATTTTCAATTTTGAATTTCAACAAACTTGGAACCCTGATATCACTCAATTATATACTTTATCACCAGCTTCCTCAGAGAAGGAATAAAGTACTAAACTTCTTGAGATTATCCCAGGAAAACCTTTGTATATCAACTCTAGTTTTGAACCAAAACAAAAGACACAAGTAATTGAAATGCTCCAAAGGCAATTTGATGCCTTTGCATGGGATTATGCATACATGAAAGGCATTCACCCTGACACATGCACACATCATATCTACACTAATGAACAAATCAGACCAGTTAGATATCCTCAGAGAAGGATGAATCCATCCCTTAAAGATATTGTAAAAGAGGAATTGCAAAAACTCATTCAAGCCAATCTCAGATACCCCATTTCACATAGTCAATGGGTGTCTCCACTTGTCATAGTTCCCAAGAACAATGGTAAGTGGAGAATATGTGTAGACTTTAGGGAGTTGAACAAATCCACCCATAGGGATTATTTTCCTTTGCCATTTATTGATCAGGTGTTGGATAACTTGTCCGGAAAGAAGTATTTTTCGTTCCTAGATGGGTTTAGTGGTTATAACCAAATACAAATAGCACTCGAAGACTAGGAGAAGACCACTTTCACCTTCCCATGGGGAACCTATGCTTATAGTGTTCTTCCTTTTGGACTTTGCAATGCCCTAGCCACTTTTCAAAGGGTTGTCCTAGCCATTTTCTCTATCTTGACCAATGATTGCGTGGAAGTATACATGGACAACTTTACAGCCCATGGAAAAGACTTCCAGGAAGCTTTAACCAGTCTAGAAAAAGTCTTGATTAGATGTAAGGAAACTAATCTTTCCCTAAGTAATGAAAAGTAAAAAATGTTGCTCACTGAAGGTATTGTTTTGGGACATCACATCTCTGGTTCTATAATGAGAGTTGATCCGACAAAGATTCATATTACCACACAAATCAGAATACCTTGCTCACAAAAGGAAGTTCATAGCTTTGTAGGGCATGTTGGATACTATAGAAGATTCATTCTGAATTTTACAAGCCTAGCTACCCCTTTATTCAAGTTATTATCTAAAGAAGCTGAATTCAAGTGGGATGATGAATGCCAAATATCTTTTGAGATTCTAAAACAGAAATTTTCAACTACCCCTATATTAAGAGGACCAAATTGGTCCCTTCCTTTTCATATCTGTACCGATGCCTCAGACATAGTTCTTGGGGCAGTTCTTGGACAAAGGGAAAATCAAATGCCTTATGCTATTTACTTTGTCAATAAAAATTTGTCTCCAGCTGAAGTTAATTATACGGTCACAGAAAAAGAATTGCTAGTTGTGGTCCATGCTATCAATAAATTTAGACACTATATTATAGGATATCAATCTTTTGTACACACTGATCATTCATCCATCAAATTCTTAATGAACAAACCTATAAAAAATCCTAGAGTTATAAGATGGATGTTATTATTACAAGTGTTCAATATCAACATTATTGATAGACCTGGTAAGGATAATCTTGTGGTTGATTTCTTATCTAGAATGATTCATCTGGGAGATAACACACCAGTAGAAGATAAATTTCCTGATGAAAATTTGTTTACTATTTCTACATTCACTCCTTGGTATGCATATGTAGATAACTATCTTGTGACAGGGAAGATGCCTCATAAATTGTCTCCTAGAGAAAAACAGAAAGTAATTCAACTAAGTGTAAACCACATGTGGCACGATGATTGTCTCTACAAAAAAGGACCAGATTTGATAATCAGGAGATGTGTAACAGAAGATGAAATTCATGATATTTTGCAAGCCTTCCATGATGGTCCTTGTGGAGGACACTTCATAGACAAGAGGACCACTTATAAAGTTCTGCAATCTGGCTATTATTGGCCTCATATTTTCAAAGATGTTAAAACCTATGTATCCAATTGTGATGAATGCCAACGAATGGGTAAGCCTACTGCATGAGACCAAATGCCACTTCAAGCCCAAGTAGTCATCGAGCCTTTTGAGAAATGGGCATTAGATTTTGTAGGGCCCATTAACCCTGCATCTAAAAAGAAAAAGTACATACTTGTATGTACTAACTATGTGACTAAGTGGGTTGAAGAAAAATCTTTACCAACTGCAAGTGAAAAATCAGTGGTAGATTTCATTTTTAATGACATGTTTACTAGATTTGGTGTACCTCGATAAATTGTGACTGATCAGGGAACACAATTTACATCTAATCTTGTCAAATCTATTACAGAACATTACCAAATTAAATACAGGAAATCTACACCCTACCATCCACAGGCAAATGGACAAGTAGAATCTACCAACAAAGTTATTGAGTCCATTCTTACCACAACAATATAGCTACATCATAAGGACTGGGATGATAGATTACTAGAAGCCTTATGGGCTTATAGAATCACCTAGAGGAATACAACAGGACATACACCCTACGAGCTGGTGTATGGGAAGCAGGTACTTCTCCCCATAGAATTACAGATCAAAACCTTCAGGACTGCAGTACAAGTTGGCATGAACTTGGATGAAGCCCAACAACAAAAACTCTTGAATCTTAATGAGTTAGACAAAATTAGGCAAGAAGCACTTCAAAGAACCACCCTCATTCAAGAGTAGAGAAAAAAATGGCATGACAAGTATCTCAAAAAGAAAAAATTTCAACAAGGAGATTGGGCCCTGTTGTATGACAACAGATTCAAGAACTTCAAAGGTAAGTTAACTACTCGTTGGATGGGA
>JZKD02S1989796.1:40482-61408 GCA_000966675.3 Picea glauca
CCCCCCCCCACTAATCCAACTGACACTGGTACAGGAAAAATTCCACTAGGAGAAATTTCAAGGAGAGCCAGTAAGGCTCTAGAAGAAGAACCTAAAATGGAAGAATCAACATTGGGGTAGGCAGAACGTGAATCTGTTGAACGTTCAGGAGACACACAAAATCCAATTTCTGAACCATCTATCAGTGGAATGGAAGAAGAAGAAGGAAATGCAACCACTGAAACTGAGACCTTTGGGTTTCCAATCTTGGATATTTCTAGAAACATCAGCATGAAGAATATCCCACTATCATCATTACCCACTTTCAGAGGTATGTCAACTGAAGATCTAGATTTATTTTTATTTGAGTTTGACATATTATGTAGAATCTATAACTACTCAGACGATGCCCAAAAAATTAATTTCTTTCCTGCTACAATGAAAGATCCAGCCTTAAGATGGTTCATGAGCTTAGGAGAAAATACAATCCTCTCTTGGGATTAGATGAAAGACACATTTTTTATGGAAATACCAAGACTATTGTAAGGATAATGATAAAAATGACATTTTTAAAATGCAACAAATAGAAGATGAAAGCCCTGAAGACTACTTAGAAAGGTTCCTATACAACTACCAGAAATCAAAATTATTCACCATAGACCCAGCTATAGTAAGAACCATATTTTTGAAGGGTATTAGAGATGACTGCATAGAAGTTTTAAATTTTTTAAGTTCAGGAGATGTGCACCAAAAGCCTTTTGCAGATATTGCAGAATATTGTAGAAGATACTCAAGAGGACAAGCTAAAATAGACAAAGCACCAAGAGATTATTTTAGCAGAAATGCAAGACAAATCTCAGGAACTGTCACCATAATTGAGTTAGGAAACTTATTTTAGAAATTTAAAACAGACATCTTGAGCACTATCAATAACCAGTTAGATACCCTAAAACTATAAAAGAAACAAGAATAAGAGATTATTTTAGCAATCTTCTATCCTAGATGCCGAAAGAAGCTTGGTAAGAAAGAATGTTCATTATATTTCATAGAAATGTGTGGCTTGTGTACACTAGAGCACCCCACATCTGAGTGTCCAACTTTGCTCGAACTACAAGCCATGTATAGGGGAGGAGTCCCACAAGAACAATCATACCCTTCTAGAAGACCTTGGAAAGTACAAAACCCCAATGCATTTTATGAACCTAATGCACAGTATCGACAACAACAATGGGGTCCTTCCCCAATGACCTATCCACAATGGACACCTCAACAAGATCAAACTCAACCTTCGTAACAAGGTTGGAGGGGGCCTGTGTATGGAAATCCATCTTACCCTACATATCCATAGTATCCTGCAAACATTTCCCAATTACTACCTGTATTCAACCCATCACAAATGAAAGATTTTCTCCCAACACCTATACAACATCAATTTACAACCCCCTTGAACCCTAACCAGCAACAACAAGCACCTATAAATTCCAATCAACAGCCACAAAACCAAGCTACCCACAACCCTCCGAGACCAACAACAATCCCTGCTCAACCAATCCCTAACCCCAATAATCGACCCACCCACCCTGTGTAGAATACAGAAGTTCAAACCTTTCCCACCTATGAAATTCAACTACGATCAGGGAAAGTTGTAAATCAATCAAATCCTGCAGTAATAATTCAGGAAGAAAATGATAATCATTCCGAGGAAGAAAACACTCAAACCACCCCTGCAGAAGAAGAGACTTCCCCTCCTATTCCAATCACTTCTCAGTCTGTACGAGTACCTCAACAAGTTAATCTTCCACCCTACCCTAAAAGACTATTAGTAAAGAAACCTGACCCACCCTTGCACAAATATATAGAGGATGAATAATGAAATGTATGTATAAAAATACCTCTGTTGCAAGCCATTAAGGATATCCCCATATATGCCAAAATCATAAGGGATCTTTGCCTTAAGAAACCAGGAAGGAAGAATAAAGAACCTCCCCTCGTTCAAATGGTGGAGAAATTATCTGAATTTATTTCTGAAATGCCATACAAATATAATGACCCTGGGAACCCAGTAGTCACTGTTGAAATTAATGGTATTTCTTTACCAAACACATTCATTGATTTGGGTGAAAAAATTAATGTGATTCCTTTTGACACTATGCAAAAGCTCCAAATCAACTAGTTAAGACCAACCCAAACCATGATAGAGTTGGCAAATAAGTCAGTCATTAGCCCTGTCAGAAGTCTAGATTATGTCATAGTCACTCTAGCTTCTTAGGAATATCCAGTAGACTTTTTAGTCATCTATTCTAAATCATCATCCAAACCAAGACACCCTCTGGTTCTTGGCCATCCTTAGCTAGCCACAGCAGATGCCTTTATCAGTTGTCGGTCTGGTGAGATGACTATATCCAATGACACACATAGCCAAAAGCTTGTCCTCTTTCCTCCTGCCCAACCGACACAGGAGATACTTGTCTAGATAGAAAACCCTTATGGATAAGAATATTACATCAGACCTCTTTTAACACTTGAACAGGTAAGAGGAATGAAAGAATAATTGGATAAACAAGTCTTAAGCTTATTTTTGGCTAATACAAATTGTATTGAATACCAGAGGTCGTTTGCAGAATTGTCACACATTTTCAATTTTGAATTTCAACAAACTTGGAACCCTGATATCACTCAATTATATACTTTATCACCAGCTTCCTCAGAGAAGGAATAAAGTACTAAACTTCTTGAGATTATCCCAGGAAAACCTTTGTATATCAACTCTAGTTTTGAACCAAAACAAAAGACACAAGTAATTGAAATGCTCCAAAGGCAATTTGATGCCTTTGCATGGGATTATGCATACATGAAAGGCATTCACCCTGACACATGCACACATCATATCTACACTAATGAACAAATCAGACCAGTTAGATATCCTCAGAGAAGGATGAATCCATCCCTTAAAGATATTGTAAAAGAGGAATTGCAAAAACTCATTCAAGCCAATCTCAGATACCCCATTTCACATAGTCAATGGGTGTCTCCACTTGTCATAGTTCCCAAGAACAATGGTAAGTGGAGAATATGTGTAGACTTTAGGGAGTTGAACAAATCCACCCATAGGGATTATTTTCCTTTGCCATTTATTGATCAGGTGTTGGATAACTTGTCCGGAAAGAAGTATTTTTCGTTCCTAGATGGGTTTAGTGGTTATAACCAAATACAAATAGCACTCGAAGACTAGGAGAAGACCACTTTCACCTTCCCATGGGGAACCTATGCTTATAGTGTTCTTCCTTTTGGACTTTGCAATGCCCTAGCCACTTTTCAAAGGGTTGTCCTAGCCATTTTCTCTATCTTGACCAATGATTGCGTGGAAGTATACATGGACAACTTTACAGCCCATGGAAAAGACTTCCAGGAAGCTTTAACCAGTCTAGAAAAAGTCTTGATTAGATGTAAGGAAACTAATCTTTCCCTAAGTAATGAAAAGTAAAAAATGTTGCTCACTGAAGGTATTGTTTTGGGACATCACATCTCTGGTTCTATAATGAGAGTTGATCCGACAAAGATTCATATTACCACACAAATCAGAATACCTTGCTCACAAAAGGAAGTTCATAGCTTTGTAGGGCATGTTGGATACTATAGA
The DNA here is from genome assembly GCA_000966675.3 of Picea glauca. Lineage (NCBI taxonomy): Eukaryota > Viridiplantae > Streptophyta > Pinopsida > Pinales > Pinaceae > Picea > Picea glauca. Next base: position 44,102 of record JZKD02S1989796.1, read on the forward strand.
AGATTCATTCTGAATTTTACAAGCCTAGCTACCCCTTTATTCAAGTTATTATCTAAAGAAGCTGAATTCAAGTGGGATGATGAATGCCAAATATCTTTTGAGATTCTAAAACAGAAATTTTCAACTACCCCTATATTAAGAGGACCAAATTGGTCCCTTCCTTTTCATATCTGTACCGATGCCTCAGACATAGTTCTTGGGGCAGTTCTTGGACAAAGGGAAAATCAAATGCCTTATGCTATTTACTTTGTCAATAAAAATTTGTCTCCAGCTGAAGTTAATTATACGGTCACAGAAAAAGAATTGCTAGTTGTGGTCCATGCTATCAATAAATTTAGACACTATATTATAGGATATCAATCTTTTGTACACACTGATCATTCATCCATCAAATTCTTAATGAACAAACCTATAAAAAATCCTAGAGTTATAAGATGGATGTTATTATTACAAGAGTTCAATATCAACATTATTGATAGACCTGGTAAGGATAATCTTGTGGTTGATTTCTTATCTAGAATGATTCATCTGGGAGATAACACACCAGTAGAAGATAAATTTCCTGATGAAAATTTGTTTACTATTTCTACATTCACTCCTTGGTATGCATATGTAGATAACTATCTTGTGACAGGGAAGATGCCTCATAAATTGTCTCCTAGAGAAAAACAGAAAGTAATTCAACTAAGTGTAAACCACATGTGGCACGATGATTGTCTCTACAAAAAAGGACCAGATTTGATAATCAGGAGATGTGTAACAGAAGATGAAATTCATGATATTTTGCAAGCCTTCCATGATGGTCCTTGTGGAGGACACTTCATAGACAAGAGGACCACTTATAAAGTTCTGCAATCTGGCTATTATTGGCCTCATATTTTCAAAGATGTTAAAACCTATGTATCCAATTGTGATGAATGCCAACGAATGGGTAAGCCTACTGCATGAGACCAAATGCCACTTCAAGCCCAAGTAGTCATCGAGCCTTTTGAGAAATGGGCATTAGATTTTGTAGGGCCCATTAACCCTGCATCTAAAAAGAAAAAGTACATACTTGTATGTACTAACTATGTGACTAAGTGGGTTGAAGAAAAATCTTTACCAACTGCAAGTGAAAAATCAGTGGTAGATTTCATTTTTAATGACATGTTTACTAGATTTGGTGTACCTCGATAAATTGTGACTGATCAGGGAACACAATTTACATCTAATCTTGTCAAATCTATTACAGAACATTACCAAATTAAATACAGGAAATCTACACCCTACCATCCACAGGCAAATGGACAAGTAGAATCTACCAACAAAGTTATTGAGTCCATTCTTACCACAACAATATAGCTACATCATAAGGACTGGGATGATAGATTACTAGAAGCCTTATGGGCTTATAGAATCACCTAGAGGAATACAACAGGACATACACCCTACGAGCTGGTGTATGGGAAGCAGGTACTTCTCCCCATAGAATTACAGATCAAAACCTTCAGGACTGCAGTACAAGTTGGCATGAACTTGGATGAAGCCCAACAACAAAAACTCTTGAATCTTAATGAGTTAGACAAAATTAGGCAAGAAGCACTTCAAAGAACCACCCTCATTCAAGAGTAGAGAAAAAAATGGCATGACAAGTATCTCAAAAAGAAAAAATTTCAACAAGGAGATTGGGCCCTGTTGTATGACAACAGATTCAAGAACTTCAAAGGTAAGTTAACTACTCGTTGGATGGGACCCTACGAAATTGACACTGTCTATGACAATGGTTCAATCAGGATAAAGACAATTGATGAACAACAGACACCACTACTTGTGAATGGTCACCGGTTGAGAATTTATAATAAACCCCTATCAAAAGAGGAATTTTTGACTCGTATACTACAGAATTCAGATATGCAGGTGATCAGTAAGGAAGAAGACCTTCCTACTGATCCACGTTGATTGATTGGTTTATTTTTAAAACTTTTGTACATAGGTTTGAATTGTGTTTTGTTAATAAGCTGAAGGTAATAAGGGATTCTTACCTCCTTTTGTTTTACTTTCGCATTTTATCTTTGTAAGTAGATTTTTATAATTTATTTGATCCTTCAAGAACTTGCTAAACATCAGTTTGTAGGCATCAACAATACTCTAGTGCCATAAATCCTGCTCTGGTCCGGTACCAACAGTCTTGTGTTGGTCTGGTACCTGAAGTCTATCCTTATACGGTACTATCAGGACACATCACCTAATTGACAAGGAATGCTACGCATATTTCAAAATCTTATGTCAATTAATATGAAGTATGAAGCCATGTAGCAACCACTTAAGCTGGAACCAAGAAGCCGAATGCAGCATCAAATGGCAACTCTTATGAAGAAATAATTTCTTTTGGTTCTATTCTTGACTAAAGGGAAGTATCTTTAATTTCTTTTGGTTCTCTTTCTAGCTAAAAGGAAGAATTTTTAATTTCTTTTGGTTCTGTTGCTAGCTAAAATGAAGTATTTTAATTTCTTTTGGTTGACAAAGAAGACATAATCTTTACCTATGATTGTTAAAAGAACCATGCTTAATCTGCTTTAAAGTCTAGAGGTTTCCATTATCCAATATTTTGGCATGATTAAAGGGATAAAAACTATATGAGCCTACAAGTAACTATCTCACCCTAACTAGACTTCAATAGTATTAATTGGATTATCTTTTCTAAAGAGTAACATATGAGTATATGAACACTCCGTGTCATGGGCACACTAGGAAAACTTTTCTGGAAGAGGATGTATCGGTACCCTAAGGTAACTTTAGGTCATTCTTTTATGGACAAACATAGACAAAATTATACATCTGGATCCAATGTACAATACAAAAGTTTATTTTTCCTTCAGACAAATCTTTAAAGACATCCAAATAAGATAATACACCTTCCAACCCAATACCATCCTAGCCTGTAAAAAGGTTTTCAGATGAGCCTCCCCTATAACCATGCAAAATAACTCTTTAATGAAATCTAAATAGGTGACTATGGACAAGAAATCTCTGATGGAAAGAGGGTTTAAGAGACTAACCCGTCGGGATACTGAACATGTCTGCTGGCAGCGGGTACTGGTCTGTGGTATGACTAGGCAAACCCATCAGGGTACTGAACATGCCTATTGACAATGGGGAATTCTGCTTGGGGAAGGGATGTCTCTCACTAATTAGCACAAATACCCCACCGGAGTACTGAACATGCTTGCTAGTAGTGGGTTCTGGTTGAGAAATGTCTCATCTATACTTGTCTGATTTAAAAATTCACTTTTGTCATTAAAAAAAATGAACTCTACAAGAAAATCTCATTGATTAACATATATGAGATACAACTCCAAATTAATAAACAAAGGTAATTATTACAAGCAAATGTCCATTTGAGAATTACCCTAAGTCAACCTTACTGTCCTGACATCTAAATCCTACATTACCTAAGAAGGAAACTTCTTAAGAGTGAAGCCCTAACTAGGGAGTCTCATCTACTTATACTGTGAAATTTATCCATAACATCTAATGATAGTAAATCTCTGAAGCAAGTTAGGTTGGATCTGTTCTTCCAGTAAAAATATAAACACCTCCCTGTCTTCATTGCTGAATGCTACCCTTGTTAATAAGTCATCAAAAGAAAGGCAATTTCAATTTTTAGGCATGTGATCATATGCTAGGTGATAAATGTACTTTTGGAATTTGATTTTGTTTCTTTTCTCTTATCGTATTTTCTCCATTATGATACAGAGTGTGAATCTTCTTGCATAAGGATATGCAACATCCTTGGCATGGGGGAGGGTCAAAGAGTTCTTTTAGAACTCTTTTTCAGACTCACACCTCATCCTCAGAAACCAACAGGTTCACCCTACAACACTATAGAACCAGAATAAATAAGACAAGAACATAATAAAGAAGTTTCATGAAGTACAGGAAATTCCAGTACCAAGTCTCTAGAAAACTCCAGCCTAAAAAGATGAACTCTGACAATCTACAAGCTTCAAATACAAAGGCAGTCACATATGCTATGGGTATTGATCATACAATGGTAAAAAAAAAGGTAACATGGTATTATTTATTTTCCTTTGCTTATAAAACTACAATAGGTATGAAAATGTATACTAGATCTTATGACCTTAGTGTTAAAACCATGCACCTATCCCTCATACCCATATGCCTAACCTTAATCAATCCTCTCATCACATAAGCACTTGAAAATGATTGAGGGAAAAATCACATCAAAAGTATGAATATGAAGCATGTCTAATAATGATGGGCCACGAACGTGCTTCATCCTTAAGCAAATCACTAACTTATCTTGTGTCATGAGCCATGATTCAACATCAAATTCACCACTTAGAGGTCCAATCACTTATCTCAAACAACAATGATGCTTCGAAACCCAACGTTTCATCCCCATCATTACGCTAAATGGGCATAAATAAAATGACTTATCTGGGTGGTGAAGCCATCCAAATGAGCCTCATCTTGTCTTAATTTCCCTTTGTGGCATCTTTACTTAAACTCACCATTCGAATTAGCGACGCCATCACCATATATTTTGTCGTTACCAAACTTTCTCCAGTTCTGAGCTTACCTCTCCCTATGATCTTCGGTACCAAACCCTTACCCTCATCAGCTAACTAAATCCTTGCACTACAGCCTGATTTTTTTCTCAGAATTTATAAAGATGGTTGTAAGTAGACATGAACCGGTCTTCCAGATTTATAGAGAGACCGAGGAGTTCCAACTGTGTAGAGAGAAGTATGCTAGATCGGGATGGATGCCATTTTTTGAGAAATTCACGGGCTGGCATGAGAAGGTATCTCACGCATTTATTTAGGGTTACGATGGAGAGATTGTGCACATAGGAAATCTACAGTTAACAATCAATGAAACAACTTTAAGGGAAGCCACGGGATTACCTAATAGAGGAGCCAAGTATTTCAAAGGAGTAGGAATCAACAAGGAAATCTGCCAACGATTTTTGAAAGAAGACCATCAGCACCCTGATTGAAAAAAGGGGATCCCTAGGAACTATATCAAGGAAGAGTATCATCCAATGCTTGCTAGTCTTCAACGACTCCTCACTTGTGAGGGAAGGTATGTTGTAACCTTCATATATCATTTTAGGCTTCTATTACATTTTGAAGGAGGCCCTGAAATTGATTTCCATATTTTTTATGGATGAGTCTGAACAAGATGGTAAGAGGTGTCAAATCCCTATCCAAAACTGAGAAGACTAKCATTTACCATCAAGGTCTTATTAAGATGTTAGTTTTACATGAAATCAGGAAGCAAAGGATTAGATGGAAAATTCTCRTCACTCAACACCTTCCCACAGAAAACAAACCKGTAGAGGAAKCCCAACTTGCTCCAGAGAAAGTTAAGGAACCTCAAAAGAAAATGGGAAAGAAAKATAACATAACTCCATCATCATCCAGAACAATGAGCCAAAACGATAAAGCTAGTAAACAAGCAGGGCCCCCTTCCATAGTCAATAAGATTTTTAAAAATCAAGAATCAAAAGGTAAAACCAAATTAGTAGAGGAGACTTCAACAGCAGCACTTGACGAGAAGGGTCATAAGACAAAAACTGTAAGGAAAGGAAAGAATAGCTTAGAAAATAAAAGTGAACAGTGTATAGAACAATCCTCTATAACCATTCCACAAAAAGAAAAGAAGAAAATGAATCCTGTGAGCACCCCTGATCCAACACCCCCTTGTAAAAGAACCACAAGGAGCATGGCAAAGAAAGGAAAAACAGTTGTTAGTCCTCATACACATGAAGATCCAATAGATCTTACCTCCCCTTCTGAAGACCTATGAGTCCAAGATGACATCCCTAGTTTGACTGAGAAACAAGTCACTATTATTTTATGTGGGATGAGGGAGGGAATGGATGAAAGAGAATACATCCATCCAGAAACAATGGATTCAACAAGGAACTTAACAAAATAACAGATGAAGAAAAAGATAGGGGAGCTTCAAAAACAAAACCAGGAACTCAAACAAGAAGTGAAGGAATACCAACTATTGGACATGTATATCAAAAAGGAAAACGAGCAACTGAAGGCAACCAGCCAGTAACTTCAAGATGACCATGAAGAGACTTTGAATAAGCTCAAGAAGGTACTAAGACTCTTACAATACATTAGGGTCATAAAAAGGGAGCTGAAAGAAGAAGCCTCAGCCATCAACATCATTCATCCACAGAAGTAAAGAATGGAGTCTCAAATTTAGAAAATTTTTGGTTTGTTTCAGTTGCATGAGGACATGCAATGGTTTTGGCATGGGGGAATGTTGAGCCTCTAAATTAACATCTCCACTACCCTATTATACTCCTCATCTATACCTTTTTGGCTTACCTAATCTTGGATAAATGACAAAGAACACTACCATTAGCCATTGATGAGGTCATAAGGTAAAGTATAATTAATTCATGCATTTTTCTGGCTTATTGAGCTAGGAGACTAAATGTTTCATGTACTAATTTTTCAATTTGCCATGTATAACCTTTGACCTCTAGATGATTCCAGCCTTTCTGTACCAGCTCAGCCATCTGGTACTTATCCGCCAGATTGCCATTATTTGAATCCGATACCAAATGCACCTTCCATTCAGATCTAGTACCGAATCTCACCTATCGCGATCCAGTACCAACGGCCGCAGACCGTCGCGATCTAGTACCAACCACTTGTGTATTGTTCGGATCCGGTACCATTTACCAAATACCACCTGTCACGATCCGGTACCGATACAGGAAGAAGAATATACTAAGTTTAGCTCCAGATCGTGCCCAAGATAATTGTTAGATGTTTGTTGAATCATTAAAGCTCTAACAAGGTTATGTTAAGCTAGTTTGTTTATTTGTTTCATCCTCATACACTTCGTGTCATGAGGATGAAGCTTAAAATATGTAACCGAATATATAAATTTGACAATTGAATGATTTGCTAAATATTTCACCTCCTTGTGTTTCACGACTAAGACTGTTTAAATAGTCATGGCAAGGATGGTGGAAGCAGTAGAGAGTTAGCATATCACAGTATGTGAAGCAGTGTTACATATTGCAGAACAGGTTTTGAGTTGAAGTTTAATAGAAGGATGTCATTTATTTCTAGGTCATGATCATTTATGAATCAATGTGAGTTGAGTTGTTAGCATAGTTTAATTCTATGTTTTGAAATTTAAGTAAGAGGAATGTGTGGATTGAAAGAAAGCTTACTGTAGACTCTAGTCGCTGACTTGTTGAAGTAGCAAGGGCCCACCGCCCAACAAAGGACAACATCCTTATAGATTAGTGTTAGTAGTTGATTTCACTAGTATAGATGTTAAATTAGCTTAATCTTAATTCTTTCAGATGATAGCAGTATAGTTTAGACTAGGATTTCGATCATATGATTATTTGGAGATCTTTACTTACTCTGTTTCGCATATGTTATGTTTTTGTTTTTATGAAGTTGATTTAGTTTCATGGACATAAATGTTGGCAGCAGTAGTCAGACATATTTGAAGGAGAACTAGTGAAGTTTACAACAACACATTGTGAACCACAACATACTGAGTATATTGACTATTGAACTACCCATGCTATGTCTTGATGATTGATGTGTGATTTCCATTCCAGAAGTGTGATTGCATAGTTAGTTTTCTGGGTCAAGTTGATCTATCAAAAGAACTCCATCTCATACTTGCATGTGCCATAATGGAGTAGATAGCCTCTCAGTGAAAGACAACTAAAGTGTATTTTGATTTGTTAGTTTGTTTTATTTGCAGCATGTATAATCTAGAATAGTTATATACTCATGACATTAGAATTACCTTTCTTATTGGTGTCTTGTAACTCTATTGATTACGAATCCGGAATTGATAATTAATGAGTGCATTATATTACACATATAAGTAGCACACCAAGCGATATGGCCGGTCACTTGTAAATATGACGAATACTTATTATACCGTCACCATAGACATCTCTCGTATCCCTCGTAAAATAGAACTCATATATTGATGCTGATTGTTCGCCTGAAGAAGTTCAGATCTACACTGATCTCTTCAAATAATTTCGTGATGTTTTCTCTTCGTCATATGAAGAGTTGCGAGGGATCGACCTCACCATTCTCGAACATATATGCATATAAATTCACATTCATCGAATAAACTTCTTAGTATGCCATTAATAATCGAAATTTAGAAAACCCTATATAGGGTGTCAATGAAAGTTTCGCATACCGATCGCCAAGAACTCGATGCATCCTAATAATAAGTTCCTCCTCATCGAGGGTAATGTTTCGGAGTTTGATGTCGGGACCAAGATAGTTCAGTCAACGTAATCTGCAACTCTTTCCACACCGGTTAAGACCTGCAAAACCAATTATCTCCGGTTATTTAGCATATCAATAAATATTTACGTCAGCATTAATACAAATTTGTTGAGATTCACCTGCTCTTTTGGAGAGATTTCTCCATCGACCATCGCCATGAATTCGAATGTATTCAGTCAGAATCATATCCTCCGTTTTCGTCCAGGCCCCGCGGTTGAGCCCTTGTTTTGAGCACCAAGGAGATCTACCCATCTTGCATATTCTTCTTCTGTAAACCCTAAAAAATAACTCCAGAGCTGATTATTTCCTCTGCTTGAAACAGACAGGATATTTGTCTCGTCGCTTGTCTTTCGCAGTATCGCTGAGTACATATACAAACCACAATTGGATTCCCCCTGTTCAAAAATTTAAATCTCTAGAGCGCCATCTGAAAAAACCTAACTTCTGTAAAGGACGGACAATGTTGAAATATGCCTCCATGATTGCTTACTGCATAAAAAGTACCTTTCGTTTAGGAGCGCCTGTCTAATTTCGTTCAGGTCGGAGAATCGGGAGTGGAAGTTTGGTGTTCTTTTGTAGATATTTTTGAATGTAAATATTATTTATTATATAGAATTTTTTGAGGTGGCAAAATTTGTTTTAATTTAATTATTAATCGGTATTGGGGATAGTTATTATTCTCATTTTTTTAGTGTGCCCTTATTTATTAAATCAATATTATTATAAACAATACACTAATAAATTTGTGGTTTGTAAGAATAAATTTGTGGTTTGTAAGAGGAGACTTTCACTTTTAGTTTTGATAAGTGTAAAGAACATAAACTCTTAGTTAATTATAAATATTTTTATGTATTAAAGGTGATTTTAACTTAATTGGTATCACTAAGAAAATCAATATTCATAATTATTATCAAAATTAACTTACACTTTCCCTACACACTTGTTAAGTCATAACTTATCAATTTTCTAATTTAAAACAATACATTTAATTTTCTTTTTATAAATCTTAACTCTTAATAAAAATTAATCATATAAACTTTATATATAAATATTCAAGATATTATTTTGAAAATTAATATATATTATAATCCCCATATAAAAGTGATATACACAATTTACCCGACACTCTTGTTAGGTAATATTATTTATATTAAGAGTTAAATGTGACACTAACTTATATTATTTATGTTTACACATATTATTTATATTGACCTGTCTTTTACAATGACATGTGACACTCATGGTATGTGATATTATTTTTATAGATAAATGAATGACAAATAAAAAGATATAAAATTAAATGTGAAAATAATGATATGTAATATTATTTTTATTATTATTTGAGTATAACTGTGAAAATAAAATATTATTTTTATTATTATTTATTTCTAATTAAATCTGAAAATAAAGATTATATTTTTTATTTGGAAAGTAAAGTTTTCAGGTTTTCTATTATTTTAATTTTATATTATAAAGTTTTTCCATATTAAAAAAAAATAATAATTAAATTTTAATTTTATATTATAAAGTTTTTTTATATTAAAAAACCTATTAAATTAAATAAAAACCCTATTAAATTAAATTTTTTGAAAATATTTTTTTAGAATTTTTTTTATTTTAGTTGTTAATTTTTCATAAATATCACTAATAAGAGGTAAAATTTATGAAGTCTAATTCTATTTTTTAAATAAATAAAAAAGGAAGTTAACAATATTTAACATAAAATTTTATAAAACTATCATGTAGAAACTTTAAGAAAAGTTAACAATGACACGTGAACAACTTTCACATATTATTGTAACTTTTATTTACTAAGATATAAAAATTAAAAAGTTACTATCACTTCCCAAGTGATGTTTTGATTTTGATGTGACCAATTTTATATACTTTTATTTTAATGTTTTATGAGAATAAGTACTTATTAATTGGACAAATATAATAAGTTTTTTATGATTTTATGATTTCTCTCTAAATTCCTATATTCTACCCGGTGCTTATTTACTTTCTCAGTTTTAGTATTTGGCATGGACTAGCCACTTTGTCACATATTCACTTGTTTATACACACACAAATGAATGCAATACTAATGGGATGTAATATTGTTTTTATTAGCATTTAGATACAATTGAATGTTACATTGATATTATGTGACTTGAAAGTTTGATGTTGATTTAGGTAAAAAAAATTCACCATACAAACTTTGTGTAAGGTGTAATTATTTGTAAAAAAATTATGATTAACATATTATWTMWATATAYATATATATATATATATATATATATATAAAAGACCCTACACTTGAAGGTATATATCYCATCTTTTAGTGATTGCAAAGAGAAGTAAGGTACCCCATCTTTTAATGATTGYACATAGAATCTAGGTGCATGTACTCCATGTTTCAATGATTTAGTGGGGAAGCTACATTCATTTTTCAACTYTTTATTAAAGAAATTTTAATATTCATCTCATATAATTTTGRCYTAATTTTATAATTTATACAAAATTGAYAAAATACTGTATATATATAAGCACACCAAATTAGATCCATCTTAGTTCAAGATCTTTTAACCACCCCAAAATRTGTATCTGAATTATTTTTTTTATCCCTCTTAATACTTAATAATGATGAGTTATCATGATTATATCRCTTGTTGATATATAGCTTGGGATATATACAATTTAATGCTAAACTAATAATATATATCCCAACTTATACCAATATTTGGAAAATMTTATAATTTATAGTATTTTCCCAAATATTCCAACTTGCTCTCCTTATTAATTCCTAACTACATAATACATATCAAGAGTTTAAATAATKTTTACCATTAACATTATTGGTAGCTCAAATTAATGTGTATCTTGCATTTTTTGTGATGAGATGTGACATGTGCAAAATGGTACCATGTTAGGTGTCCAAAATAACTAATTTGAATATTGCATTTTTTGTGATGAGATGTGACATGTGCAAAATGGTACCATGTTAGGTGTCCAAAATAACTAATTTGAATATAATAATAGTTAAGGGTTACTTGTCATAAATAACTAATTTTGGAAATGGCATCAATGGGTGATCATTGAATATAATAGTTGTTGAAGGGGTACTTGTGAGAAGGTGGATGTGATTTGAAATGTGAAAATATTACTTTTATTTCAAAATATAGAAGAAAGTTTTTTTGAAATTATTTTTTTTTAAATGTAAATATTATTTTAATATTAATTATTTTTCTCACAATAATATAATAATGAATTGGTAATAAAAGTACTTTTATAAATCCTTTACCATAATTAACTTTTCAAAAAATAAGTTAAAATTCATCCATGATTGGAGTCCACCCCACAACTCCATTATTAATCCATGCTCCACTATTGGCCTACGGCCCTATCAAAATTCATATGCAAGTGTTCCCTTCAAAAAGATAATACTATAATAATTCTATTAAAAAATTTAGAAGTTTATAGCACATAAATTACACAGATTTTTTCTTCACTTGTAATTAACACAAATCATAAATCAAGTTACACCCATTTTAATTGTAATTTTCATTTTAATTGTAATTTTTAAAGGGATAAATGACACTTTAAATTTTAAATTTTTAAATCTTTAAAAGGGTTTACATTTTTAGGATTTTTTTCTCTTTTAAATCTTTTTATTTAAAAAATAGTAGTTTTTCATTGATATATAAATATTTCTACCTATCTAGCCAACTTTAAGAAGTATACAATGTTCAGAATATTCAAAGTATAATAGGGAAAAATGGTCAATTTTGTTTCAAAACAAGCACTTATAGCATAATTTTTATTGTTATTTGTTGACTATAACCTATAAACCAAATATATATAAAATCTAATAAAATAATCACATAAGAAAATAATATTACAATACATAAAGAAAAATCGGTTCCACTATGCTCACTATGGCCTTCTTTCTTTTTATCTTCTTCATTATCCTACATTATGGTCTTATTTTTTTTATCTTCTTCATTATCCTACATTCTCGTCTCCATCTTGTTGTTCCAATCCTCTTGATTCTCCCTTACTCATTTTTCACTATAAATTCCTCCATGCATACCTCCTTGACTAACCCAATGCAGTTTCGGGGCTTTCCTATATTTAACTAAATGATTATGCCAAAACCAAGTATCATGTGATAATGCATATGAATGTGAACAACTAGTTTATCCACTTGTATATTTTGGGCTTCAAATTGTTCTTCCAGGCCATCATTTCAAGTTTGTAAGGATTTGATCCCGAATTCTTTAGTTAAAGTGAGATATCACTTCTAACAAGTCATCCAACTATCTAACGAAGGGTGACAACTCTAGAATATACCTCCTTAAAAGGCAACTACTCCCCTATTTCATTTTATTGATAACCTAGGATCCATTAGTGAACATATGAAACATTGGTGTTGTATACACATAATTTAAGATCTAAATATTGATTATTGATTGATCACCTAAGGTATTCCTATTTACTAAAGGTCAAAATTCTCAACAATTATTGAAATTGAAAAAAAAAATTAAAATGAAGTTATAAAAATAAAATATATTAAAAATCTAAGCTAATTATATTTCTTTTGGTATGACTAATGGAATTTCTCAGGACAACTGCTAACTAAAACTAGTCACAAGGTTTTCATCTTTATAATTAGTTTTTGAAAATCATATATAAAATCATTAGACAATATAAAACTAGACATGAAAGAATCTTAATTCAATAGAGAGACAAGTAAATATATGTATATATATGAAAGATTGATCTAATAAAAATTTTTTACATATAAAATCTAGGAAAGGATATAAACAATGAGCTTAGGAATGATTACATATCAAACTAAAACAAAAATATAGACAAGATTCTATAAAAAAAAATATATGGCCTCATACCTTTTAGGTGGGCCCACCTTCAAAAGACTTATCAATCACAAAACACTTAGTTGCAGCACCAAAGCAAAGAACTCATGAAACAATAGGTAAAACTTATTATATTACATAGAAAATCAAATTCAGATATTATTTTATATATTATATGTGTCCCCTCGATGAGATTACAAATGTTTCATCACTACACTAAACTGAAACTTTTATGAAAATCCTAGAGTTTTGGAGGAATAACAATTATTAATTACATAGTTTTAATATGCTACTCCTTGGAAGGAAATTCTCGGTTCCAAGATAATATACGAGGAAATGGAAGAGGTTGGAATCACCTTGACTCCTGGAAATGAGTGAATGTAGACCATTTTTCATGAAAGAACTCCATAGATTCCCTTCAAAGAACAAGCTCTATGCATCTTTGTGTTGAACCTAGTATACTCTATTCCTCTATGTATTAATGCCATCAATTCTCTTACAATGGGAAAGATGAGTCATTGTGCACTTTAAATTCCTTGGATAGAAAATTGCAAATATGTAATTTCTGATTTTTATACACTATAGGTGTCCATTACCAACATTTTATTCAAAACATAAATAATTTCTACAACTCTACGCTAAATTTTATGATATAAATAGGAATAAATTAGAGACATAATCCAATAATACCTTTTGGGACTTATGGCTCATGTAAGTGGAGAATGAGAGATTATGAATATGATAATGGAATTATTGGTTGTAAAAGATCATCAAAACTAATAAGTGGTAGGAAAAAAAGACATCAATTTAGAGTCTAATCAAAGGGATTGATAATCCTTCTTAATTCTAAAACTTTTCACCCAACACATTTCCCATGATGGTTATGCTCTTCCATAACACTGCCCAAAAATATAAACATTTCCCATGATTGTTATGCTCTTCCATAACACTACCCAAAAATATAAATTTGGGCCAATTACCTGCCAAAACAAATTGTTCTCAACGTTCATTTATGTCGATGATTCCCAGCCAAGAAAAATCTACACATACCAAACAAATCCATATAAAAAGTATCAATTGGACCTCATAGACCTATGAATCATGAAGAAAAGATTTGAATTGGGTTAGGTACACCTATATAATTTTCCTCCATATAGGTCTCTACTACATAAGAAAATACTCATAAGCAAGCATACCATGTTTGGTAAAACCATAAGCTCAAAACTAGTTTAAGAGCCACTTAGCACCTCCTCAGTAAAGAAAACAGACATTCACCACCCCAAAAATCCTATGTATCCAACCTTCAATAAAACAATCCATCATATCCACATTTATCCTCCTTCAGTTACAACATGAATGAAATTGTGTGGTGAGTATGGGATATGGGGATGGATTTAGAGACATTTATTTGTAATTATATAGTCACAAGATTTCTATCATAAGGGTTAGTGTGCAAAGTTGGTGGTCGAAAAAGTGGCAAGGGGTTCAACAGGAACACATGCATACTCATTGTGATAAGTTTGACAAACCCTGAACCTCCACTCAATAATCCACATAGGCACATTCCAAAGAACACGTGCGCATTCCCAATAACATATATGTGTTCCTTAGAAACATGTGTACAAGAATGCATATGCGTTCTTAACAATAAATTGAAATAAAAACAACGCACATGCTTTAGTAATGTGCTCACGTTCCTAAAGATCATGTGTTATTACACTACAAGGAAAATAACTTTTAGTGGAGTTATAGGAGAGATTTATAGTTTTATAAAATTGACAAAAATTGTCAAAAAAATATCCGCGACAACAATTGTTTTAGATAGTGGATGTTTTTACCGATACTATAACGAAAATTGATTATAACTAAAAAAATATGGGAAACTAGAGGTGTTAGCGGATGTTTAAAAATCAGTGTGTTTTTGTAACATTCCTATCTTGCACACACTGAGAAAACTTATTCTTTGAGGACACTTGCATGCAAGTGATCCGAGTCTTTATACTATTGTATTTTTTTATTATGATTATGAGACATTGTGGGTTTGATGATATGTTATTTTTATTGTGTTTACATCGACATGTGTTATTGATTGGGTTCTCCTACGTGTGCAAGACTCTAGACATTGAGGATGTCGAGCCATCGAGGAAACATGTGGGACTCTGGATCGAGTTAGGGAGTGGATTGTTAGGATTTGAATGTTGTTGATGTAACATATGTACATATGATTATATATTATGATAATGATTGTTATTTTTGACATTATTCGTTGATGGATGTAGGATGACAATAGTTTTCCATCCAGACTCACATTTGGAGTAAAGGGGTCACGCACGACAACTAGAGACATTGAGGGAGAGGTGTGGCAGCAACCCTACCACAACCTACTATCACTCTCGTCCTGGCTCGAACTGTAGGTTAATGATTACCTAGTTTGAGAGACCTGTGATTCCGTGAGGGAAGACTATGATAGTCACTCACGATAATTCTAAGGGGCGCGCAGTAAGGAAGGTTCCTTATTCCTTAGAGGCCCTTAGTTTCCCACAAGATCACCGGACGAAGTATTGACTCCAGGGATTTGACGTCTACCAAAATTCAGTCAAGAGGCGAGTGGCACCCTTGGAGCATGTAGTGGGTCTTGAAGGGAACGTCACACAAATAAAAAGGAAAGAGGTGAATGACACCCTTGGAGCACGTAGTGTGTCCTAAAGGGAACATCATGATTTTAACTGGTAAGTGAATAAACCTGCTGCCTTGAAAATTATGCCTCCTTAGGACCTGGTTGGCCTTAAAATGAATGATGTGATGAGTAAGTTTAATAACAAATTTTCCCTTAAGAACTGTTGCCAATCCTAGTGAATTTAAAACCTAGGTCTAAGTAGAACCTCTGGAAAAAAAAAATAGACATATAACAAGAATGGGGTAAATAAATTCAAACTTTAATTATTAAAGTAAAAATTATAATGAAGGATTAAATTTATTAAAAGGGAAAATGGTTGTTTTTCTACACTTGCTAAATATGATTTTTAGTTAAAAATAAAAAGGGAAACTTAAAGAAAATGGGAAACTTAAGGGAAAAGGGGAATGTCTAACTTAGTAAGGAATCTAGCCTTTGAAACCTTCTATTTATGAACTCAACTAGGAATAAATTAAGGCGTAAGCAATTTAAGAATTGTAAGGTCATAATGGGATACCGAGGAGAGTTTTTAGGAATGCTTTTAGGTCGGTGTGGGAAATAGATAAATTTAATTAATTAAAAAAATGATTTTCTGGTGAAACTAGGGGATCGGGTGACATGTGTACAGGGGAGGTTTTTCCTAATTAAATAAACGAAAAAAGAATCTAATGAGGGTTTGGGAAACTAGTGACTAAGAAACTCTATACAAAGGATCATGGAGGAGGAGTATGGATCACATCTAGCTTGTTGAATGTTACGCAACCGAAATTTTATCTTGACTGAATTTTCTCTTGTGGGATTTGGGATACCCAAATGAGGTGACGAGTGGTAGCTTGACCTTCCGAGGCAATCTGGGGAGCTAGAATTCTTTGGTATTTTGTGTGTGGCCCATTTGCGGCTCGGGGGATTCAAGGGAAGGAAGAGTACCCCTAGCATTGGCTCAGAGGTATCAGTGAGGTCTTAGCGGTTAGCAAGAAGTATTTGTATGGAGAGAGAGAAGGACTCAGATGAGGCACAATCGTGGGATAGAGACTTCTGGTTATTTTTCGTTAGTTACATGTAAGAAATGCTTATTGATTAAGGTTGGTTGTCATTTATGTCAACCCTTGAAGAAAGCCCCACAACATAAAGGTTTGGGTAATGGACCCAATATTGTTTGATGTAAAGATGACTCATTATTTTCTTGTCATGGTTGATAAGAAGTAAATATGGATGAACTCCAAAGTGGTCCCCTTATGGTGAAATCCCTCACGTGAAGACACTTTATGGAGTAAGAGAACCCATTCTTAGTTGTGGAATAATGAGATGAAGGACAATGAATTTGTTAGGTAAACTATCCTAGATGGATATTTCTTATCATTCCATTTCCGGTGGTATGTGGAACATCACATAACTCCTCACGGTTAGAGAGTTATGGCCATTTGAAGTTGGAGACCCCGGGTTTGGGTAATGGACCCAAATTTGT
>JZKD02S1989807.1:0-17948 GCA_000966675.3 Picea glauca
TCTTACCAAGATAAGTGTCAATTGTGTGATCAATTTACATGTTGCATTGTTATTTACATGAGTATTTTTATGGGTTATCATATGTGCGGTTATAATTGCATTTATTTTTATGGGTATTTCCTGTATATGTTGCATGTATATGTCTACTGTTATTTTAGTGTGAATCCATGTATTTGCAAATGTATTTGTATGTTAATGTTTTATATATAATTGTTCCACAAGAATTTTGTGTGTATATTTTAATTGCATGTAGTTTGAAAAATATTTATGTGGCATAGCTCAGTTAGATGTTGGGTATGTTACAGTATGTTCTGTAGGGAGAACAATAAGAGTTCTCTAGCATAACGTGGCTCAACATGGATGCCTAGGGATGTTACAACTGACCATGCACCTTTCTTTTTCCATCAACGTCCTATTCATCCTTTCTGTAACTCTATTCTATTGAGGTGTATATGGAGTAGTCTTCTTCCTTGCTATACCACACTTCTTACATAATTCTTCAAATTAATTACCGTAGAACGCTCCATCATTATTTGTCCTCAACACCTTAGTTATTTTATTTGTTTGATTCTCAACAAGAGCCCTAAACTCTTTAAACATGTCAAAGACTTGATATTTCTTCCTGAGAAAATATATCCAAGTATTCCTTGAGAAGTCATCTATAAATGAGACATAGTACATATGTTTTCCCAATGATGGAACCGATACAAGTCCAAACACATCACTATTAACTAGCTTTAAAATTCCTTCTTCCTTCGTTACACAAGAGGGGAATCTTATCTAATTATTATTCCCATATACACAATGTTAACATAAATCAAAATCCAGAGAGAAGTTAGACATACCTTCAACCATACCTCTACCGTGTAGTAGTCAAAGACCCTTATCTCCAATATGCCCCTATCTTTGATGCCACAACATAACCTTTTCTCCAGAGATTGTAGGAGTTATTTCTTCTTCAACTTCAATATCAAGAAAAATGGAACTATTACACCTATCACTAATAGTGATTCCTTGCATCTTATGCATAGTTACAAACTGAACTCCCTTCAGCAACAACATTGCTCCTCAAACTATCCTACAGGTTTCCTTTTCAAATATTGTTTTTACCCCTGCATCATCCATTTTGCTTACAAAAGTCATATTTCGGGCCAATCATGGGATGTGCAGAACACTAGGTAGTGTTCTAATCCTTCCGTCTATGATCCTCAACTTGACTTTTTCTCATCCTATGATTCTGGTTGTCGAGTCATCACCTAAGAAAACATTACTTCTATCATACCTTTCATATTCATAGAACCAATTGTCATATAGTTGGATTAGGCTGATGGATAATTGTTATGGATTGTTGGTTTTCATTGATTTCAACTATTGGAGAGTGATATTTTATATTGATGTCAACCCTTAGTGATTGATGTCAACCCTTGAACAAAGTTCGGTAGCGATTGCCAATAGCACAAAGGTTTGGGTAATGGACCCAAGGTTGTTTCATGTATAATGGTATGAGTTTTAATATATTTGAAGGTAAGACTATTCTATATGGATAGTACATGTGATTCCATTTCCGGTGTTATGTGAAACGTCACATAACTCCTCACGGTTAGAGCGTTGTGGCCATGAGAAATTGGAGAACCCAAGTTTGTTTGATGGATAATGGTATGGGTTTTAATATATTTTAATGAAATACTATTCTATATGTATAGTACATGTCATTCCATTTCCATTGGTATGTGGAAAATCACATAAATCCTCATGGTTAGAGAGTTATGTCCATGTGAAGTTGGAGAACCCTCATGAGTCATCTAGAAGCCCCAAAATGTCAAAGTAGTCAAAGTGGTTTAAGAGATTTTTAGAAGGTAAATAATAAAGTGAAGTGATGGTTTTACTATAATTCAAAGTGAATACAAAATAATTTATTTAAATAATAAAGTTAATGGAGAAATTACTAAGTTGACAAGTGGTTAGAAGTGGGTTAGCCCTAAAATAAGGAAAGTGGTTTTAGATGGTTAGAAGGTAACCCCTTGAGGTAAAGTGAGGTGATCAGTGTACTAGAAGTCAAAGTGGATACAAAATAAATTATTTAAATAATAAATTTAATGGATAAATTACTAATTGGTCAATTGGTTAGAAGTTGGTTAACCCTAAAATAAGGAAAGTGGGTTAAGATGGTTAAAAGGTAACCCCTTGAGGAAGCTACATGAAAGTATAAATAAGAGGCAAGGCTCTCTTATTTTACATCACACTTGAGAATATTGAATATATAAAAGGTGACTGAGGCATTCAAAGGATATTTAAGCCGAATTTCAGAGAGAAGGTAAACTAAAAAAGTCCAAAATTCAAGGGAGGATAAATTCTTTTGATGATGCTTTCTAACATATGTTATTTATAGGTCATCTCACCATTTTCGCAATAACTTGTTTTCTAGAATGACTCAGACCATTAAATTGATATTTCATTGAGAAAACATATCCAAGTAGCTGTGGTACGAATTTTAGCTTGTGGGTCATTGCAGTTTTGGAGTTACAGCCCATGGAAAATAAGGTTTGTGGCTAGTCCTGAAACTAGTCTAAAATATGTGTTTCAGGTAAAAATGTCATAAATTATTCATAACAGATCAAAATTAAGAAAGAACCAAAGTGTTGGTTAGAGTACAGTTTGTAGTATTCTATGTAACATTTTTCAGCTCCACACAACAAATATTTTGTGCAGGGCATGCTCTACAAGTTCGTTCTCTAGAATAAGCCATAATTCAACAAGGTATGTCATTTTTTCTATAACTCCTTTTCTAAGATGTTCCAAGTAGTCACACACAGAGTTATTGAATAAAACAAATTGAAGAAAATTGCGTAATATTTTCATATCTTTATTCATTATAGGTACATAGTTATGATTATTTCAAGTTAGGGTTGTTGAGTAATCCAAAACTAGTCATGTGAGACTAGAGTAAAGTTTGATGAAAATGATAGTATCTTGTTGTTAAAGTTAAGGAAGGTTTGAAGGTATGTAATCATATACACCAGGTCTATTACAAATTTACAAATCATATTTAGATGATGAAATTGATGATGGATTTTGGTTGAGGTACATGTTGGGTACATGGTTGAGACAAGTAGTTGATGAGTTGGCACATACATGAGGTGTATAGTTGATGATATTGGTATATATTAATGAGTCATAGTTGATTAGTAGTTGATACATGATTGGTACATACTTGGTACATGGTTGAAGGTATTTTTTAGTAGTATTGTTGACACATGCTTTATGGATGATGTAGGATACTTGTATCATTATATTATTAGAAGCACATATTGATCTTGGTGATGATTATGAGTTGTTTGTGTTATAATTGGTTGATGCAAATATTTGAGAGTTGTCTTGGTGATTGATCTTAGTGAGTAGATATGATTTAGTTGATAAGATTGATGAGACAGTTTGTTGTGATATTTTTTTTGGACAAGTTGTTGTGACAGATTATTTGTACATGTTTGGTGCATGGTTGATGCGCTTATTCATGGTATAGGTTTTGTACAGGTTTTATGCATGGTTGATGCACTTGTTCATGGTACAGTTTTTGTACAGGTTGGTGCATGATTGATGTAGTTGCTTATGGTATAGGTTGATTACAGGTTGAGGTACATGTTGGTGCATGGTTGATGCACTTGTTTATGGTACAGGTTGATTACAGGTTGAGGTACAGGTTGGTGCATGGTTGATGCACTTGTTTATGGTACAGTTTGATTACAAGTTGATTGGTACAGGTTTACAACAGTATATCTGTAACACCCCTTTCACTCAGCTACCAAGGTTACTATAACACCACTCTGGTAGATAACCTAGAGTAACTGTAGTTCACCTTGGCTACTGTGTAGGTGTTACTATGCGGAATAACACATTCTCATTCATAATTAATCGCATTCATTTAAACAAAGAAATACATTTAAGATCAAAGTAAGCATAAGAATCATTTTTAACATAAATAATCCATGGAAAATACATTAATCCAAATGCACAGCAGAATGCATGATAATTATAATACACAAAGATACAAAACATAATTAAAGCATCATCTGGTACTTATTTGTATAACAGTGGTAGATTCCACCAACCAAGTGCAGGCCTTCCATGAACCTCCCAGCCTTAGACCACACTGCTCATTAGCTCAACAGTGGGTCAATGGGACTAAGCTCCACCCCAAGGCAAGGAAATCTAGGCTAGGCTGAGGTTATAGGGAAAAAAACACACAACCACAAGGAAGGGATTCTCTCCAAGGAACCTCCCATGCTCACTGCCCACAGACCCTCATTCCCCACATGCCTGTTCCACCCCAGGAGTATACACCTTCTCTGTCACCTGGACAGTCCTTCGACTGCTAATCTCCCTTGCCTTGGGTTACAGGAACAGGTCAGACCGGAAGTCTCCAGGCTCTGCGGTAGCTACAAGGTTCCTTCTAGGAGTCCTCTCCTTCCTTCGTACACTCTCTCACCTGGGGAAAATCGCTCACAGGCCAACAACCTGGTCTTCCAACTTCAACCACCTCTCTCACTTGGAGAGAGTTTTGTACAAACTGGCCAACAAGCCACACAGGGTCAAACACTACATATCCACCACAATCCACGAGAATCCAGACATGAACACCCCAGGGAAGCTCCAGACAGGTGCAATAGTATAACCAGGCTTAGCAGGGACGAGACACTTCTTTTCTCTCAATTTGGCAACATGGAATAGACTCACATTCTGGATTCTCATGGATGCATTATGAGTCATCCACGCAGGGGTCAATGCAGACTTCCCTGGTTTAGAACAGAGAAGGGGTGTACCAAATTTCCAAAAAAAACACAGACTCTTTTCCCCAAATCCACGCAGGCTTCTCATTCAGGGAATATACACATCAGTTTTCTTAGAGCCAGACACAGACTCTTCAAATCACAGGGATGCCCGATGGTTCACTACAAGAGTTAAGTTGGTAGTACTATCCAGGCTCTGTACGCGTTCAGACAATCAGGTAGAATGGGGGAGGAACCCTTCTCACGGCTCACCCTAGCCATTTTATTCACATGTGTTAGGTTTGACACTTGTCACCCATGGAACTGCATGCGTTCCACCAGCACGCATCACCCTTGTACGTCCTCCCTTGCCAGAAACTTAGGATAAAACATAAAATGCACATGTCTTTTTGGGATAATATTAAAATATTATTCCTAGGCTTAAGCCCCCTAGGCTTATCCCCCAGGCTCAACACTTAGCCCCTTTCCCACCTTCCAGCCCCTAATTCCTTGCCCACTCTGTGGATGCTCAGTTCCCCTTCACTCATTCATCATGGTCGGTCTGCACCTAGCAGTGTTTACAACTTTATTAAATGTTTTTGCATATATACAAGTACAAAATCAGGCCCTTGGCCTCCAACCCTTATGCTCTCTGGCCTAACAATATCATAAGCCCACCGACTTATAGAAAATTGGCTCACCAGCCTATAACACATATTTACAATTCATTTCATACATCAGATTTACAACTGGGCTCGGCCTTGGGGACACTACAATCCCCCTCCCCTTATTTTTGCACTGTCCTCAGTGCAACTTTACACAACATTTGCAAGATTTTCAAAAATTTTCAAAAAGATGCGGGTACTCTGCTCGCATAACATCTACATGCTCCCATGTCGCGTCCTCAGCACCATACCAGGTCCACTGGACCTTTACAAGCTCTATAGCTCGATTATGGAGATGTTTGCTTTTCCTTCTAGATCCACTTGAATCACAGTCCAATTGATAATATGATTAGCATCAGGTACATATTTTTTAAGCAGTGAAACATGAAAGACATTATGTACAGTCATATATGCAGGTAATGCAAGCATGTATGCAACCGGCCCAATCCTTTCCAGGATCTCAATTGGCCCACAAAATCTTGCTGTCAACTTGGTGCAACTTCCCAGCTTTAGGGAACTCCTGTTAGTTTTCACTTTCAAGAAAACATGGTCACCCAATTTGAATTCTTTATGGGTTTTGTTACTATCAGTGTAACTTTTCTGCCTATCCTGGGCAGCTTTTAGATTATGCTTAATATTTATCATTTGATCTTCCATCTCTTTGAGCAGCTCAAGCCCAACTACTACTCTGTTAACTGGATTATCCCACCTCATCGGACTGTTGCACTTTCTTCCATAAAGAACTTCGAATGGGCTCATCTTCAATGATGCATGATACCCATTATTGTAGGAAAATTCTACCAAATGTAGGTAGTCTTCCCACCTTGATGGTTTATCCATCACATACATTCTCAACATGTCTTCTATTACTCTATTCACTCTCTCTGTCTTCCCATCAGATTCAGGATGATACGCTATGCTAAAGTTCAGATTCGTTCTGAATCCTTTGAACAGTCCTTTCCAGAAATTCAAAGTGAATTTTGGGTCTCTATCAGACACAATTATCTTAGGAATTCCATGCAAGCGTGCAACTTATTTTAAGAAGATATCAACAACATCTGTTGCCCTATGGGTGGTTTTCAATGGAATAAAATGGGCAGCTTTAGTAAGCTTGTCCACCACCACCATGGTTGAATCATGTTGCTTGTTTGTCCTAGGTAGTCCGTTGATAAAATCCATTGTTACCACGTCCCATTTCCATTCAGGAATAGGTAAAGGTTGCAGCAACCCTGCTGGGTGCCTATGCTCAGCCTTAACCTTTTGGAACTCCATACATCTGGTGATGTATTTAGCAATTTCTTTCTTCAAACCCGGCCAAAAATAATGGCCTTTGACTGCTGCCACAGTCTTCTGATATCTAGGATGTCCAACATAAGCCACGTTATGCATCTCCTTTAGAATTGCCAGCTTCAATTCTCAGACATTGGGTACATACACTTTGTTTTTATACTGAAGTAAACCTTCAGTTCCCAAGGTGTAACTTTCCTTGGTCTGTGGTCCCTCACGCTTTTGTAGCTTTGCTACAAGAGTTTTGTACTGCAAATCAGTATTTGCAGCGTCTAAAATTATTTCTTTCATCGAAGTCCGGTACATGCTAATGGATGTAGCATGTAATTCGTGCACTTTTCTACTGAGTGCATCAACCACCTTATTTTATTTCCCTTTGATATGCTTGATATCAAATTCATATTCGCACAAAAACTCCAACCACCTGATTTTCCTAGAATTTAAGGTCGGCTAATCAAATAAATACTTCAGACCGTTATGGTCTATTCTCAACTCGAATCTCTTGCCCATGAGGTAATGTCTCCATTTCCTCAAGGCGTGGACGATTGCTGCCATCTCTAAATCCTGAGTGGCATAATTATTCTCATGTTCCTTCAACTTTCGGGATTCATAACAAACTACAAATTTCTCTTGGATGAGAACTCCTCCCAGCCCCTCCTTACATGCATCTGTGCACACTACATAATCCTTGTTTGGATCTGCAATCTTTAGGATTGGAGCACTAGTTAGTAGCTGCTTCAATCGCTAGAAGCTGCTCTCACATTCTTCAGTCCACTGGAACTTCTTTCCTTTCCTTTGCAAAGAAGTGATAGAATGGGCTATCCTTGAGAATCTGGCTATAAACTTCCTCTAGTAGCTTTCTAGACCCATAAAAGATCCAACTTCTACCACATTCCTTGGAATTGACCATTCTTGAATGGCCTGTACCTTCTCAGGATCCACAACGATCCCTTCTTCAAATATTATATGTCCCAAGTAATGGATCTGCCTTTGATAGAAAGAGCACTTGCTCAGTTTTGTGTACAGCTGGTGTTTTCTCAACACCTGCAGCACCATTCTCAAGTGTTGCTCATTTTCTTCCTCTGTCTTGGAATACACCAAGATATCGTCCAGAAAGACTATGACAAACTTGTCCAAATAATTCCTGAACACTCCATTCAATAAGCACATGAAAACAGCAGGTGCGTTGGACAATCCAAACAACACCACTATGAACTCATAATAACCATACCTTGTTCTAAAGGTCATCTTGCTGATGTCCTCATCCTTTATTCTCACTTGGTGATATCTTGATCGAAGATCTATTTTCGAAAATATTTTCGCATCCTTCAACTGATAAAAAAGATCATCAATTCTCGACAGAGGATACTTGTTCTTGACAGTGACCTTATTCAACTGCCAAAAATCAAGGCACAACCTCATTGTCCCATCTTTCTTCTTCACGAATAGGACCGGGGCTCCCCACGGTGACACACTGGGGAAAATGTAACCCTTCTTTAGTAGCTCTTTGAGCTACAATTGCAACTCTTTCAACTCTGGCGTACTCATTCTATAAGGAGCCTTTGAAACTGGAGCTACTCCAAGCATCAAATTTATAGAAAAATTGATGTCCCTCTTCGGAGCTAGTCCAGGTACCTCCTGAAATATGTCCTTGAATTCTTTGAGTACTTCGTGGTCTTCCAGATTCGATACTACATCTCAGGATGCTTCTTCCACCTGAGCTGCAAATAATTGACAGCCTTTCCGGTAACATTTCTTCAACTGCATGGCTGATATTTCTCTCACAGCCAGGGCTCTGGGAATTCCTTGGACTGTTACCTAATTTCCCTCTTCGTTCAGGCATGTGAACCTCTTGCTATGGCAATCCAGAAGGGCATGGTGTTGGTCCAACCAGTCCATCCCAATTAAGAAATCGTATGAGCCTAAAGGCAAAATGTTCAATTCAACCTTAGTGCTCATTCCTTTCATGTCCATTGAACAAGACTTAACCAATTCAGTGACCTTCCTCTTGGTCCCTGTGGCCAACTGCACTGACCAAGACTTCTCATGTTTGCTTCTCATTAGATGCAAACTTTCCACCACTCTAGGATCTACATAACTATGGCTAGCTCCCGAATCAATTAAAATAACAAGTGGTCGGTTTTTTATCATACCTTCCACTTCAATCATGTGTGATTGAAATTCTGCTTTCTTGTTGTCCAGGGCTACGTAGATCCTTGGCATTTTTTTTCCCATATCCTCCACTGTTTCATCTTGCTGAATAGTATGGACAGTTCTTTCTTTGTCTTTTCTATGGGGGTAATCTCTATACCTATGATTCTTGCTATGGACAGTTCTTGCTTTATAGACCCAACACTCCATAGGTGGAGGCCTTGGCATCTGCTCACTCCCTTCAACTTTCCTGGGGTCTCTAAAGGATTACTGTTCCCCAGGGCCATTCTTGAAAAAGGGAGGCATGTTTCCCTTCTAACTCTGTTCTTTCTTAAACCTCTTCTAGTCATCCCAAGCCTTCCGAATGGTAGGCTTTTCTCTTTGTTGTTTGTATAAGCATTTCTCCCTTCTTATTGTTTCTTCCATAGTCTTAGGATCATCATATTGAATCTTGTCAGCAATGGAAGGTGACAGTCCACTCAGATACCTCTGAATATTGACAGCCTCGTCTTTGATGAATGGAACATACTTCAATAGTTCCAGAAAACTTCGTTCATACTCATCAATAGTCATGTTGCCTAGCTTGAGTTTGAAGAACTCCTTCATATTTCTGTCATAGTATCTTTTAGTCAGGTATTTCTTCTCGAAATACCTCTTAAATTCCATCTTTTAGTCAGGTATTTCTTAGTCAGGTATTTCTTCTCCTTTCAGTTGGTACATTTCAATTCTTCCTTCTGCATGGGCAAAATAATTCTGCAGTTGGAAGTATTTTTTCATGCCAAGCAACCATGTCTTGGCATCTTCCTCCTTATTATGTTCTCCATCGAATGTTGGAGGCTTAATCTTATTCATCTCCCCTTTCAATTCATCCTTTGCAGATTTTCGGTGTTTTTTGGTAGGGGATGGGCTTGAACTACTGTGTGTCTCCTTGCTAGAATGCTTCAGGGAGAGACGGTAATGTCTGTTACCACTCCTCGATCTCCTCCTCCTCTTAGGGGTTTTTACACTTCTTGATATACTTGTGTCACTCCCTTTTTCCAATTTCTTTTATATTCTTTCCAGGCTCTTCAACATTTTTAAATTGAATCCACTATGTCAATCCCTGATTTTCATGAGCTTTCGGCTATCATCTAGGTGAGCCTGGGCATCTTTCTGCAATCTTTCAATGAGTTGCATCATATGTTCTTCCTTATCCATCTCTTTTCCATGCCCATTACAGTTTGTTCCTTCGACTCCCGGGTTGAAATCCCTTCCTACCCTTTCGTCCTCTGTTTCAGAGGCAATCTGCACCTTTTCCCTCTCCATACTCGACGTTGGTTAGCTGGAATCCTGAATCTTGTTAAACTCTACACACACACTGTGCAATTCAATTCGAAGTTTGTCACGCCATTAAAACCTCTCAAACGATTCACAACATTTATACACCAATATGAACAAGAACAAAAGACGTTTCGATCCAAATAAGTTTCTTGAGCTCTCGTTGGGCTCTACAAATTCTGGGACTTCGGACTTCGGAATCTCGGTCCACGAAGATCCAGCAGTTAAATATTTGTAACCAAAGTCACCCTTTTTGCAACTTGCGATCTAGCGAGTTCGTGAGTCGAAGACCCTCAACTCATTTCCTCTAAATGCCGATACCTGATATGCGACATAGGTATGGCTCCCTCCTCGCTAGCATCTTCTACGCATGACTGTAGTATAGGGATAAGTGCTAGCACTCTTCGCTACTCGCACCTTTGTGAGTTGTGGCGTCCAACCCTAGTACCTCCCTTTCATGAAACCCCGAGAAACAATGTTGAATTTTCTCCTCTCGTTCATGCTACATCGTGACTTCATGAGTTTCAATGTCAAGATCCCATTCCCTTATCTCACGAGTCCCCGAAATCATGAATTACTTTATTCTCTAGGCCCACAGCACAGTTGTCACCCTTCACCACCGTGGCATGGGGTACGTTCAGGAGGGTCCACGTCGCTTTTAACGACGTCATCGGGTCCCACCACTCTTGCCTGTCATCTTGACTCACTGGCATGTGGTAGGAATTCATGCATCCAAGTCCAATCCAAGAATGGAATCCAATGGTCAGATTCCCTCCTCAGATCAATGGCGTATAAATTTTGGCATTCCAGAGTTTTCGGGAGTTCGCGTATCAGAATTCCCACACTCCTGTGCGATTCAAAAGGGATTTAAACCCTGCACATACTCTCTAGATCCGACAGCCACGAGGGTCCACCTTCCCTCCCAAGAATATCCTAAGGTTCTAATGCTATTGGTGTGGGGACCTATTTCCCCGTGGCCATAAACCACCCCGACTGTGGTTTCACATGCCGCTAAACCTCCTGATCTTGAAAACTCGTCAAGTAACTCCTTGACACTTTGGGATAAACCGGGGTCTGAAATTGGCCTTCCAGACTAAATTTCCCCTCGCATTCTCGGTCCAAAGACCGCTCCACTGGCCTATCTAGGCTCAGTGTCGAAACGTTGGCTCTGATACCAAACTGTAACACCCCTTTCACTCGGCTACCAAGGTTACTATAATACCACTCTAGTAGATAACCCAGAGTAACTGTAGCACACCTTGGCTACCGTGTAGGTGTTACTACATGGAATAACACATTCTCATTCATAATTAATCACATGCATTTAAACAAAGAAATACATTTAAGCTCAAAGTAAGCATAAGAATCATTTTTAACATAAATAATCCATGGTAAATACATTAATCCAAATGCACAGCAAAATGCATGATAATTATAATACACAGAGATACAAAACATAATTAAAGCATCATCTGGTACTTATCTATATAACAATGGTAGATTCCACCAACCAAGTGCAGGCCTTCCATGAACCTCCCACCCTTAGACCACATTGATCATCAACTCAGCAGTGGGTCACCCCCGAGCTGGGACTAAGCTCCACCCCAAGGCAAGGAAATCTAGGCTATGCTAAGGTTACAGAGAAAACAACACACAACCACAAGGAAGGGATTCTCTCCAAGGAACCTCCCATGCTCACTGCCCACAGAACCTCATTCCCCACATGCCTGTTCCACCCCAGGAGTATACACCTTCTCTGTCACCTGGACAGTCCTTCGATTGCTAATCTCCCTTGCCTTGGGTTACAGGAATAGGCTGGACCGGAAGTCTCTAGGCTCTGTGGAAGCTACAGGGTTCCTTCCAGGATTCCTTTCCTTCCTCCACACACTCTCTCACCTGGAGAGAATCACTCACAGGCCAACAACCTGGTCTTCCAACCTCAACCACCTCTCTCACCTGGAGAGAGTGTTGTACAAATTGGCCAACAAGCCACACAGGGTAAAACATTACATGTCCACCACAATCCATGGGAATCCATACACGAACACCCCAGGGTAGCTCTAGACAGGTGCAATAGTATAACTAGGCTTAGTAGGGATGAGACACTTCTATTATCTCAATTTGGAAACATGGAATAGACTCACATTCTATATTCTCACAGATGCGTGACGAGTAATCCACGCAGGGGTCAATGCAGACTTCCCCGGTTTAGAATAGAGAAGGGGTGTACCAACTTTCCAGAAAAAACACAGACTCTTTTCCCCAAATCCACGCAGGCTTCTCATTAAGGGAATATACACACCAGTTTTCTCAGAGCTAGACATAGACTCTTCAAATCACATGGATGCCTGACAGTTCGCTACAGGAGTCGGGTTGGTTTATCCAGGCTCCGTACACATTCAAACAATCAGGTAGAATGGGGGAGGAACCCTTCTCACAGCTCACCCTAACCATTTTATTCGCATGCGTCAGGGTTGACACTTGTCACCCATGGAACTGCATGCGTTCCACCAGCATGCATCACCCTTGTACATCCTCCCTTGCCAAAAACTTAGGATAAAACATAAAATGCACATGTCTTTTTGGGATAATATTAAAATATTATTCCCAGGCTTAATCCCCCTAGGCTTAACCCCCAGGCTCAACACTTAGTCCCTTTCCCACCTTCCAGCCCCAAATTCCTTTCCCACTCTGTGGATGCTCAGTCCCCCTTCACTCATTCATCATGTTCGGTCTGCACCTGGCGGTGTTTACAACTTTATTAAATTCTTTTTCATATATACAAGTACAAAATGAGACACTTGGCCTCCAACCCTTAGTCTCTCTAGCCTAACAATCACATAAGCCCACTGGCTTATACAAACTTGGATCACCAGCCTATAACACATATTTACAATTCATTTCATAGATCATATTTACAACTGGGCTCAGCCTTGGGGACACTACAATATCTAACAGTGATAGTGTGACAATGGTTCCATCATTTTACTTATATGTCAGGGCGGTTTGAAGAGGAAAGGATATATGGTTGTAGCCACCTTCTGGTTGTTGTTGGAGAACATAAGGGGTTTTAGCATCCTTCTGGTTGTAGCCAAAGAATTGGGGAGTTGGAGCTTCCCTCAGGTTATAGCCTGAGAAACTAGGGAGTAGGATCCTCCTTCCAGTAGCAGCTGGAAAACAAAGGAAATTGGTGCTTCCAACGAATGTAATTCTTCAATACATATAAGAAAAAGGATTCTATGGTTTTCTCTCACTTTGGGTTTCCACATAAAACACTGGTGTAATGTGTATGTGTATGATTGTTCATTTGTTCGTTGCTTATTTATGTTGTAGCTATTGGATGATAATTATACATTGATATAACACTTGGATTATATGGATAAAAATGATTAAATTTCTCTATTACTGATTCACCCCCCCCTCTCAGTAATCCAACAATTGGTATCATAGACGGTTCCTTCAGGAAATAGTTTAACCACTGGAAGGAGATCATGGACTATTATGAGAATGGAGTACCAATGTTTAATGTTTAGAATGGTTTTAAGTATGATATGTGGAGCATAAGGACGAAAGTATTTTTATAGGAATAGGGACTTTATATTTGGCTATCAATTGTTACAGGATATGATAGTTCAAAAAGGGAAAAGACTATAGCCAAGGAGGAATTCAGGAAGAATAACAAAATAGCAATGGATTTCATCTCGGAAGGATTACCTAATCTGGTAAGAGAAAAGGTTGGTAAATGTTCATCAACAAAAGAACTTTGGGATAAGTTACATGACATATATTCTTCACCCATCAAAGATTCATAAAATTTCAAAGAAGATGCAGATACAAATCAAGAAGAATTATGTTCACCATGTCAAGCATATTCAGAAGATGAAGAGTACATAATCACTAGAGGTATGTTGTTTTCTTTTAATTGTGAAAAATGTGGACATCTTGAAATAGAAATCCATGAAGGAAATGAGACAAAAAAACTAATTGAAAAGGAAGACAATTATGAAGAATAATTGATTGGTGCTTTATATGAACTAAGAGAAGAAAACAATTCACTCAAGAAAGAATTTATCAAACAAAAGGAAAGTGTTCATATTTTTGAAGAAGCCCAACAGGTCATCGAAAACTTAAGAAATCAGCTAGAAGAAGCCAGGAAGATCGAAGAAAATTTTGCATATCAAAAGCAGTGTTTGGAAACTAACATAGCAACACAAAAGGAAGAAGACGAAATGAGAGTGAAGATATTGATAGATCATATTTAGCAAAGAACTAATGATCTAAACCAGCTTGAGGCAAAGTTTGGTCAAGAAGAGAAAGGACTTGAAGAAGAAATAATCACATTAAAAAAATCATCTTGAAGAAGGGAAAATAACAGAAGAAGTCATGAAGTCTCAGATAATGAAGAAAGAAGAAGAGGTTGAGAAGCTTGAAGAAGAATTTGTCACATTGAGAAGTAAAATCATCAAGCTCAACAAGAACTTTGAAGAGAGAGAAACATCCACATCAATTATAGATAAGGAAGAGAAGCACTCTAGGTTGCTAGAAAAGAAGAATGAAGAAAATAGAAAGAGTTGTTTAGAAGTACTCAGAGGAAGGAATAATGGTAAACAATAATCTAACAAAAACTATTGAAGATACATCTTCAAGAAGACCATCCATGTTCAAGCCACAAAGAATCTTCAATCATGATCATGATCAGTCAAGGAAAAAATTCAGAAGGACTACACCACAAATAAGATCATTCACTCCCAGGTATGGAAATTTATTTTATGGTCATTGTTTTTATTGTACTAACTTTGGACATAAGGTTGCAGATTGCGATGATTATAACAGAAATGTTCAAGCCAGAAGTGATTAGGTGGTCGCACGTAACATTGAGTGTTACAAATGTCATAACTATGGACACATAGCCAATGATTGTAGAAGCATGATCAATACTTCCATGAAAGAGAATATTGATATCAGATATAAGAAAGTATGGATAAGAAAACATGAAGAATAGGTGAAGAAAGACCAAGTACCAGAGATCACAAGATTGACAACAAAACGAGATGAATAAAATTCTACAAAGGAAAAGAAAGATGTCAGATACAGAAAGGTTTGGAAAATAAATGAAAGAAAGGAAGGATGGGTAAATAAGGAATAGGTTCAAGAGATTGTACTTTCAGGCATTGTAGTGAAAGATGAATCCACATACAGAAAGAAAGAAGTCATATCTCTGAGAGATAATGAATCTACGAATGAAGATGATGATGAATACACATCAGAGAAGAAATTGTTCTGAGCTGCCCAACTTAGAGACTCCCAAGTAATACTAATATTAGACATGGGGAGTCTATTCGATAGTTATGATAGACCAAAGAACCATGCTTCGAGTAGCTTGCAGAGTTTGAGAAGATAGATTCATAGAAATCAGTTAGCAGATGTACAGTTTGATAGATTAATCAAGACTTCATGATAGTATAGTGATAAATGGGTCAACATTATGGACATTTGTGCAAGTAGAGTCTTGGACAGTATGGACAGATATGGATTCGTAAGAACACTTAGTAGGTTTGGACAGATATATGATAGTGGACTAGAGCATGGATTCATATATTGGTTCAAAGAGTGGTTCAGAGACAAATCAACATTATCATAATGGATGATAATTACAAAGGAAATGGTTCAAACAATGCTAATGGATTCTAAATTGCCAGATATTTTTTGGACACATGCAGTGCATACATCAGTTCACATCCAAAATAGAGTAATGCTCAGAAAAAACAATGAAAAAACTCCCTATGAACTATGGAAAGGAAGCATAGACAACAACCTCTAAATCAAGGTAACTCAAGGTAATATTTTATTCATTGACATTTATGTTGATGATATTGTTTTAAAAGTACTAATGGTAGGTTAAGCCAGAAATTTGAAAAGGATATTTAGAATGAATTTGAAATTTCATTACTTGGAGAACTATCCTTCTTTTTGGGTCTTCGGATATGTCAAAGAAACCAAGGAATTTTTATTTCTCAAACTAAGTATATCAGAGAAATTCTAAAGAGGTTCAGAATGGAAGATTGCAAACCAGTTACCACTCCTATGCAAACCAGTTGCAAGTTGAGAAAAGATGATGATTCAAAGTATACAGACTAGAGGCAATACAGATTAATGATTGGAGCTTACTATATGTGACAACATCCAGACCATATGTAATGTAGGAAGTTGGACAGGTGGCACGGTTTCAAGAAGCACTAAAGGAATCACACGTATTAGTAGTGAAGAGGATTTTCAGATTTCTCAAAGGAACATAAGAGTTTGGATTATGGTATCCAAAAGTAAAGGATCTATCACTTATTGCCTACACAAATACAGATTGGGCAGGTTGCATTGATGACTGATGAAGCACCAGTGGAGCAGTGTTATACTTGGGTGAGTGTTTAGTATCTTGGGTAAGAAAGAAAAAATCATCTATATCCTTATCTACAGCTGAGGTAGAGTATATTGCAACAACAACATGTTGTACATAGGTTCTATGGATGAAACAAACTTTGACAGATATACAGGTTGAGTATGATGAGCCAATTCCAATCTATTGTGATAATACAAGCACCATCAATATCTCAAAAAACCCGATGATGCACTCCAAGACGAAGCACATTTCAATCAAGTATCACCTTCTACAGGAACATGTTGCAGAGAAGAACATTAGATTTGAATATGTGGGAACAAAAGAAGAAGTGACAATCTTTACAAAACCGCTTCCACAAGAAGCCCTTGAGTATCTTCGCCAGAGACTAGGAGTAATTTCTACTCCAAAATTAATGCTTTTGAATTCTTATCTTATATTTCTTAGATGTACATGAGGAAACACCATAAATAGGACAAAGGGGGAGAGATTTATCAGATGCAAAGGTAAATTCTTTGAGAGAGAGAATAGAGGCACATTTCCAAGGGGAGCGATTTTCCCATGGGAAGAATGAGTGATATGAATTCAGAGTGATACCCTTTGTCAAAGGGGGAGATATTATTCATATGAAGGGAAAGAGAGTAATCAGAGGCTTATAAACACAAAAAAAAATCAAAGGCATGTAGACAAGGGAAGCAACCCCAAGGAGAATTCAGTCAGAGGGAGCAACCCCAAAGGGAGATACCCTTTGCCATTGATTTCAAAGGGGGAGAGATAGAAACATTGATGAAGAGTATAAGCATGAATGTTATCATGACTAAGTGTTGCCATCAATGTTTGTGTTGACATCAATGCCAAAGGGGTAGATTGTCAGACAATTGGCTTAGTTTGATGGATACTTGCTATGGATTGTTGGTTTTCATTAATGTCAACTATTGGAGAGTGATATTTTAGATTGATGTCAACCCCTATTGGTTTATGTTAACCCTTGGAGAAAGTTTGGTAGTAAATTCCAGTAGCACAAAGGTTTGGGTAATGGAACCAAGTTTGTTTGATGGATAATGGTATGAGTTTTGATATATTTGAATAAAGGACTATTCTATATGGATAGTACATGTCATGCCATTTTCAGTGGTATGTGGAACATCACATAACTCCTCACGGTTAGAGAGTTATGGCCATGTGAACTTGGAGAACCCTCATGACTAGTCATCGAGAAGCCCCAAAAGGTCAAAGTAGTCAAAGTGATTTAAGAGATTTTTAGAAGTTGAATAATAAAGTGAAGTGATAAGTGTACTATAATTCAAAGTGAATACAAAATAAATTATTTAAATAATAAATTTAATGGAGAAATTACTAAGTTGACAAGTGGTT
>JZKD02S1989807.1:19278-61405 GCA_000966675.3 Picea glauca
TTCAAAGTGAATACAAAATAAATTATTTAAATAATAAATTTAATGGAGAAATTACTAAGTTGACAAGTGGTTAGAAGTGGGTTAGCCCTAAAATAAGGAAAGTGGTTTAAGATGGGTAGAAGGTAACCCCTTGAGGTAAAGTGAAGTGATGAGTGTACTATAATTCAAAGTGTATACAAAATAAATTATTTAAATAATAAATTGAATGTATAAATTATTAATTGGACAAGTGGTTAGAAGTTCGTTAACCCTAAAATAAGGAAAGTGGGTTAAGATGGTTAAAAGGTAACCCCTTGAGGAAGCTACATGAAAGTATAAATAAGAGGCACGGCTCTCTCATTTTACATCACACTTGAGCATGTTGAATATACACAGATGACTGAGGTAACCAAAGGATATCTAAGCCGAATTTCAGAGAGAAGGTGAAGTAAAAAATGCAGAAATTCAAGGGAGGATAAATTCTTTTGATGATGCTTTCTAAAGTATGTTATTTACAGGTCATTTCACCATTTTCACAATAACTTGTTTTATAGAATGATTTAGAGCGTTAAATTGATAGGCCATTGACAAAACATATCCAAGTAGCTTTTGTACTAATTTTAGCTTGTGGTTCATTGTAGTTTTGGAGTTACACTCCGTGGAAAATAGGGTTTGTGGCTAGTCCTCAAACTGTTATAAAAAAAAAATCTACCTCAAGAAACATGTCACCTACCTTGGGAAATGTGTCACATATTTAGGTGGTTTTTCAGGACATGGTTTTTTTCGATGGTTTTCTATTTCCGGTTAAGGAATTAGGGTTTATGACTAATCCATATCATTGGGTTAGGGTTTTGGATGTCGTTGGCTCCTATATGTATATTTTACTGTAAACAATGTATCACAATGAATGAATATAGAATATGTTGGTTTTCCCAGTTTGGGTTTTACAAGGGAAAAATCTATGTGCAATGTTTGTATTTTCCATTGTATCATTTTTGTTCTTTTCTGAATATTTGTTTGCAGTAGATATTGTACAAGGTTAGAATCTACACAATCAACACTATTGGCTCACACAAATATCTCATCCTTGGCGAAGCCACCCGATGATGTATGGCTATGGGTGTGGTGTTGTCGACAATCCCAACTATTTGACAACCTCTGCTGAGATGAGGTTATTTTGGCTTCCACTATCAACAATAAAATGTAGCAAGGTCCCCTTCAACCACATCTGTGAATGAAAAAGGTGCTCCCCCTCTTCAAGATATGTTGGTTCTTCTTGTTGAATTGTTGTGGTCGTGACAATAGCAGTGGGGTTTGCGTCGATGATGTGTTTTTTACCAGTATTTTCAGAATCAGATTATGAATCAAGGTTTGTCTCCTTCTCTTTGATCTCGACAACCAATGACTGTTTTGAGCGACATTCATCGGTGTTGTGCCATGAGCTTTTCTAGAAATCACACCATTTTCCTGTGTCCTTCTTTGTCTTCCCGTGACCTTTCTTTACATGTTTCTTGGACTGGTTTTTGGGAGACTATTTGTTAGGGCTTTCTTTGTCATACTTTGGTTGTTGCGTATTTGCAGACCTTAACTCCTGTTTGTTCTAGTGCTTAAATTTCTGCTCTATTTTCACAACATATCGATAAGAAGAACTGAGTGATGAGATGTCCAAAAAATCCATTTCAGTTTGTATGTATCTGTGTAGAGCCCCACGATATTTCATAACCAAATGTCGTTTGAAGTCTTTGATACCCAGCTTGGTGCGCAAGTTATGGAAGGTATTGGTGAACTCCAGAACTTCTTGGCCCATATTTTGCTGCAGTGTGGTCCATCTCACGTATTGGTCCTCATAGTTTCCAACATGGTAATATTGTTCCTTTACCACATCCACAAAAAAATCCCAAGTGGGCTCGACCCCATATATTCCAAACTCCTATGTGGAAATTTTCTTCCAGTAATTTTCCCACCAATGTTTGACATGGGGGAGAGCTTTAAGGAGTGTGAAGGTGATATTTTCCCTATCGGAAAAATTATTAATGGAGAAATAACATTCTAACGGATTTAACCATTTGTATAAGGCATCCACATCTGTTTAACCTTCAAATAAGATAAAATCAAAATTAACCTATACCTTGAAAGGAGAGGTGCTTCCAAAGCGGTTGTTTGATGAAGATGTGCCTTTTTCTATCAGAAGGCATTGAAGGATGTGGGAAAAATTCTCCATCATTTCATCCCTCTTTCATGTGAGAGCTTGCTCAAGAAACATATTTATTTGATCCTCTGCTCCATCATTTTTCTTTTCTTCTGCCATGAAGGGTTTCTCGGGAGTGCGAGAGCGATTTTCTTCAAGAGAGAGAATATCAATACCCAACATTCTATACTTGGACCTCATCGGGGACATGCAATGAAAAAATGATCAAGAACAACCTTCTTTGATACCAATGATCCAGATTATTTTTGGCATGAAATGAGCGTGAAGATATAATAAAGAAATTCACTGAGATATGGGAGATATTCAATAATATAATAGAAATGTATCAGAGATGCAAACATAAGCACATAGATAAAGTAATACACAATTTCTATTAGTGAAAGAAATGTACAAAGACTATGAAAATACAGAGTGAAAGACTCACGACAATGGTGGTTACTTATCTCTGAGAAGAGATGTGAGGGCTACTTGCATTCACAAGAAGTTGATTACAATGAGGCTATGAAGGATTTTTTACAATAAATAGGAATGTCAAAAACCCTATAAATCCAAAAATCTAACCCTATGAGATGAATCGCCAAAATTCATGTGGGCCCCATTTGGGTAAGTTAGTACATGAACTTCTTAGGGTCGTAACTTTTGCATACGATCTCGTTTTTAGGCACACGATAGCCCATTGGAAATATCTATCCGAGGACTACAACTATTGACAAAAATGTCATGATGAAAATTTTCAAATGGTATATACCCAAAAATATGTCGTTTAAGGCCTCAAAATGGCTCTAAAAGTTGAGGACCCGAAAAATTGCTAAAAATAGTAAATTACCAAAATTTCCAAAAAGTTGTTTTGAGCTACTTGGAAAAGGTGGGTGGCCATCGATATCCACTTAGATTAAAAGGGGATGCATATACTTCACAAAATGAATTTGTTGTTAGATCTTAAACAAATTGATTTGGATTTTTGTGAATACTATGTTTATGGAAAACAAAAGAGAGTTAGATTTCTCAGAGTTGGAAAA
The DNA here is from genome assembly GCA_000966675.3 of Picea glauca. Classification (NCBI taxonomy): domain Eukaryota; kingdom Viridiplantae; phylum Streptophyta; class Pinopsida; order Pinales; family Pinaceae; genus Picea; species Picea glauca. Next base: position 22,486 of record JZKD02S1989807.1, read on the forward strand.
TAAAACAAGATTGAAAGGTTAGAACTTGTGCATACATATGTATGGGGACCATATCATCTATCGTCTCTTTGTGGCTCTCGTTATTATGTTACTTTTATTAATGATGCAACTAGAAAATCTTGGGTTTATTGCAACTAGAAAAGCTTTGGTTGAGAATGAGATAGGAAAAATGTTGAAGTGTATCAGATCAAACAATGGATGTGAATATTGCAAAAAGGAGTTTGATGATTTTTTTTCATACCATGGTATTCGTAGAGAGAAAATAGTTCCAAGAACACCACAAGAAAATGGTGTGTCAAAAAGGATGAACATGACAATCATGGAGCGTGCAAGGAGTATGAGATTTCATGTTGGGTTTCCCTTACAGTTCCAGGAAGATGCTGCAGATATTGTTGTTTACTTAATAAACAAAGGACCTTCAATTTCTTTAGATGGTGTAATTCCAGAGGAGACATGGATAGGTAAAAAGGTTATCTATTCTTTTTTGAAGACTTTCGGTTGTGAAGCATTTGTCCATATTGATAAAAAGAATAGAACAAAGCTTGAGACAAAATCCAGGAAGAGTACCTTTATTGGATACAGTGTTAATGATTTTGGTTATCTCTTATGGGATTATGAAAATAAAAAAATAATTAGGAGTAGAGATGTCATATTCAATGGGAAGTTCATGTACAAAGATTAGTTTCAGGGAAAGAAATAGGGAAAAAAAAAGAAAAGAATACATAGTGCTTGATGAGATCACGGAAAAAGACATTCCAAAGGTTCCAGAAAATAAAAATGTACAACAATAGGAGGAAAATGTACCTCAAACTCCTACAAGTATTGTTAGAATATCTACCAGGTTAAGTAGACCCCCTGAACGATACTCTCCTTCATTTTACTATTTATTGTTGATTGATTCTAGTGAAACAAATATTTATGAAGAGGCAATGCAGGTGGATACTAAAAGGAAGTGGGAGCATGGAATGAAAGAGGAAATGGATTCCTTGGTAAATAACCATACTTGGGACTTGGTTTTGTTTCTTGTAGGAAAAAGAGCATTGAAAAATAAATGGGTTTACAGGTTGAAGGAAGAAGATCAAGGTATAAAGCGATACAGGGCTAGACTTGTTGTAAAGGGGTTTGCACAAAATAAAGGTATAGATTTTGATGAAATATTTGTTCTTGTTGTTAAAATGACTTCAATTATGAATATTTTAAGTCTTGTGGTAGTAGAAGATTTGCATCTTGAACAATTAGATGTAAACACAACTTTTCTCCATGGGGATTTGGAGGAAGAGATTTATATGCAACAACCACATGGGTATGAGGTCAAAGGGAACGCGAATTTGGTATGCAGGTTGAAGAAGAGCTTGTATGGACTAAAGAAAGCTCCAAGGAAGTGGAATTTGAAGTTTGACAGGTTTATGACAGAAGAAGGTTATATTATATGTCATTTTGATCACTGTGTTTTTTTTAAAAGGCTAGAAAATGGAAGCTATGTTATCTTGCTATTGTATGTAGATGGCATGCTTGTTGTAGGGTTTAACATGCAAGATAGAAATGTTCTCAAGAAGAAATTAGTTAATTCATTTGATATGAATAATTTGTGTACTACAATGAGAATCCTTGGTATGAGAATAACACAAGACAAGAAAAATCACAAATTGACATTGTCTCGGGGTGAGTACATAGAGAAGGTGTTGGTGAGGTTAAGAATGCATAATTCAAAACCAGTTAGTACACCTTTGTCCAACCATTTAAAATTAACTAAGGATATGTTTCCCAAGACACGAGGTTATAGAATACATGTCCAAGGTCCCTTATTCATGAGCATTCGACAACTTGATGTATGTGATGGATTGCACAAGACCAGATATTGCACATGCAGTGGAAGTTGTGAGTAGGGATATGAATAATCCAGGTAAAGAACATTGGGAGGTATTAAAGTGGATTCTCAGGTATTTGAGAGGTAATGCTACTCATGAATTATGTTTTGGAGTTTTAGACATTGTTCTACAGGGATATGTTGATTCAAATATGGTAGCTGATAAGTATAGCAAGAGGAGCACCACAGGGTATGTTTTTAATGTAGGCGGAACAACAGTAAGATGGATTTCAAAACTAAAAAAGGTTGTTGCAATTTCAACAACAAAGGTAGATTATGTTGTTGCTATAGAGGCTAGTAAATAATTGACTTGGTTACAAAGGTCTATAGAGGAATTGGGAAAGAAGCAGGAGAATAACAGGTTGTACTGTGACAGCGAGATTGTCATTCATCTTGCAAAGAAATCAGCCTTCTATTCAAATACTAAGCATATACAACTCAGGTACTATTTGATATGATCCATATTGGAAGATGGATATTTAAAGTTGGAAAAGATACATATTACCCAAAATCATGTAGACATGTTAACAATGGTAGTAACAAGGGAGAAACTAATCTCTTGCTTAGTTTCAGTTAGTCTTCAAGCATGAAGGTGAAGATGAGAAATTTGTCAGGTCCAAGGTGATGTATAGTCCAGAAGGTACAACAATAATAGAGTTTTTGTGATCCATCTCCAAGTCAGATATTATTGGTTGTGGAGCCTTATTATCTTCCTGATTTAGAGGTATTTATTTTCAATCGTGTTTATACTTGATGAAGACTGTAAACCCCTCCATGCAGGGGGGTTCTAGGGGGCTTGTCCCCCCCTATGGGGTCCGACGGGCTCATCCCCTCGGCTAGAGGTTCCGGGGGGTAGTGGGGGTTCAGGGGCAGTGTCCCCTGATGGGGGTTTAGGGGCAGAGCCACCGAAGGAAACATTTCCTTGTAAATGTTGGGTATGTGTTATATTCTTTGCACAAGTATTTTTATGTGTTATATTCTTGGGTATGTGTTATATGTTGGGCATGTGTTATATTCCTTGTAAAAACGTGTCACATTTTTTTTTCTTTTTTTGTGTTGCCTAGATTTTCATGTCCATTGTTGGGTGGTTTTTTGGCACATGGTTTTTGGCCAATGGTTTTCTATTTCCAATTAAGGGATTAGGGTTGTTGACTAATCCAGGTCATTAGGTTAGGGTTTTTTATGTCGTTGGATCCTATATGTACATTGTATTGTAAAAAATGTATCACTATGATTGAATATAGAATATGTTGGTTTCTCGATTTGGGTTTTCAGGGGGAAAATCTCTATGTAATGTTTGTATTTGCCATTGTATAGTTTTTGTTATTTTACTGAAAATCTGTTTGCAGTAAATATTGTACGAGGTTAAAATCTACATTTGGTATCAAAGCTTTGTTGGCTTCAGGGGGATGTCTTTGTGGTCAAGGGTTTGGCTTGGGACTGTGATAAGCCTTGTTACAATGGGAGATCTGTGGTATTGATTTTTCAGGTGAAAAGAAATGGTGAGCAATTCAAAAATGGAGATCAAGAGTTTAACGAGAAATTTTTTGAGATGTGGAAGATCAAGATAGAAGATATGTTGGTGGATACAGATCAGTGAATCACAGTAGATCTAGGTACTGCAACTATAGGAGCTTCAACAAATGACTGGAAAAAGTTGGATCGGAAGGCAAAAAGAACAATCCAACTATGTCTCTCAGATTCATTATTACTGAATGTGTCAGAGGAAGCTACAACCAATGATTTATGGGATAAGTTGGGGAAGTTGTATCAGTCTAAGTCCCTGGTAAATAAAATATTCCTCAGAAATAAGTTGTATAACCCGAGGATGAGAGATGGAGACTTGATGGCAGAGCATTTGAACACCTTCAATACCGTGGTAAGTCAGTTAGTATCTGTTGAGATTAAAATTTCAGATGAATATAGAAGTATCTGTTTATTGTTTTATTTACCACACTTGTGGTATAGTCTGGTTGTGGCCATGGGTAGTAATACAACTTCCTTGAAGTTTGATGAAGTGGTCTCATCCTTGTTGTCAGAGGAGATGAGATGAAAGAATATGGAAGGACAGAGCACAGACACATTATTTGCAAGAGAATGTTCACGAGAAAGAAATAGATACAAGTTCTCAAATAGGATATCTAAGTATAAGGGTATATCTAAATATCTCAGAAAGTTTGTAAAGGTATGTTGGAGATGTGGAAAATAAGGGCACTACAAGAAGCAGTGTAGATCCAAAGTTGATAAAAAGAAGGGATCTGAAAAATCTCCTTCTATAGAAGAAAAAAACTCCAAGGAAGAAGGAGGGGATGTGTAATTGGTTTATTCAAGCACACATGTAGATCATGAGGCATGATTGGTTGAATCTAGTCCATCCTTTCATATGACTCCCCATAGGGAGTGGTTCTGCAAATATGAAATGTAATGTTTTCTTAGGTGATGATTCGACAACCAGAATCATAGGATGGGGAAAAGTCAAGTTGACGCTCATATATGGAAGAATTAGAACATTGCCTGGTGTTTTTCACATCCCATGTTTGGCTAGAAATTTGTTTTCTATAAGAAAAATGGACGATGTAGGGGTAAAAACAATATTTGAAAAGGAAACTTGTAGGAAGTTTCAAGGAGAAATAGTGTTAATGGAGTTTGGTTTAGAACTCTGTATAAGATGCAAGGAAGCACTATTAGTGATGGGTGTAATACTTCCATTGTTCTTGATATTGGAGTTGAAGAAGAAAGAAATCCTATAGTCTCTGGAGAAAAGGTTATGATGTGGCATCAAATATTGTGGCATATCAGAGAGAAGGGTCTTCGACTAATACACGATAAAGGTATGGTTGAAGGTATGTCTATCTTCTCTTTGGATTTTGATTTCTGTGAACATTGTGTATATGGGAAGAAGAATTGGGTAAGATTACCCTCTGGTGCAATGACGATAGAAGAAACTTTACAGCTAGTTCACAGTGATCTTTTTGGACTTGTGTCAGTCCCATCATTGGGAAAATATGTGTACGATGTCTCATTTATATATGAATTCTCAAAGAATACTTGGATATATTTCCTCAGGAATAAATCTAAAGTCTCTGACAGGTTTAAAGAGTTCAAGGCTCTTGTTGAGAATCAAACAAAGAGAAGAATGTAACATACCCAACCATCCACAGGCTGAGGTACGCTACCTTCAAGCCCACCCTTGGAATTATTACTCTTACCAATACCTTCTTTTATTAATAAGAATGTATAAGATACAAGATTTAGCGACATGCACAACAACATCCAACAAGCATGCATAATCTAATATTTAGTTAAATGGTAATTAAAAATACACATTGGAATACATTCATACATAGATAATAATAACACAACAGAGATCACTTATATTTATAAACAGATGACACCAACCGGATGCAAACCAACGACGTTCCACCCAACCATAGACACCACTACTCCAAATCTCAATAGTAGTGTCACCCCTGAGCCAGGGCTATGAATCCACAAGGAAGATTCCATAGTGTACTTGGGTTCCCAAACCAATCAGCTTTCAAGCTCTCATAGGTTTCCTAGCACCCACAACAATCCAAGTACCCAACTCTCTTCTACCCCTCTTGTACTGCCTAAGAGAATTGACCTCCACCCTTCTCTTCCACACAGTCCCTCAGGAAGTCCTTCTCCTTTATTTTTGGGCCTCCAACACAAATGGTCCAAAATATCAACGCTGAAACTCTCAAGAATCACAGTTGTGAGAAGAACATGGTACATGCCAATGCATCTCAGACACGAAAGCCTCAAGTCATGGTTGGATCACACCAATGACCACTACAATCCACCATACCATGGATAATTCTTCATCAGTTCGGTTCCCCTTCCCAATCCAAGATGCGAATGAGGATGGATCGATGAATGGGAAAGTGGGTGCATGAAAGTGCATGAGGTAAATGAATGAACATATAGGAAATCAACGAACAATCCATCACTCAAANCAAAAGAAATCTTTACGGTTTGTTGCAACCTTGTTGACTTACTTATGTTGGATAGAAGGTGCTTGGGCCGAGGTTGTAGTGGTTGCAGTGTCCTTCTGTTCACCTTTTGAATAGATTTTGAAAAAGCTAAATTTTTTAGTATGAGACACCACCTTGCAACACTTTTTAGGTGGGACAATAGTCATAATTGCCTCAAGTATTCTATATAGATGACCCCCCAAAGTAACAATGACACTACGGGGCCAAAAATCATAAATAGCATGGAGCTTCCACATATATGGTTGGCTGAAAAAAACATCACAGACATCCAATGGGACAACATCACATAATACCTCATCCTTGAAGGGTTGGATGTCATATGATAATCAACACTGCTATCTTGGTGAACCCACCCGATGTTGTATGGTTGCGGGTGTGGTGTTGTCAAAAATCCCAACTGTTTGATGACCTCTACTCAGATGAGGTTCTTTTGGATTCTTCTATAAACAATAAAATGCAGCGGGGTCCCCTTCACCCACATATGTGAATGAAAAAGTCTCTCCCCCTCTTCTAGATCTGTTGGTTCTTCTGGTTGAATTGTTGCGGTTGTGACAATAGCAGTGGGGTCTACGTTGATGATATGTCTTTTACCAATATTTTCAGAATAAGATTCTGAATCAGGGTTTGACTCTTTGTCTTTTATCTTTTCCACCAATGACTATTTTGAGCGACATTCATCGGTGTTGTGCCAGGGGATTTTTTGGAAATCACACCATTTTCCAGTGTCCTTCTTTGTCTTCCTGTGACCCTTCTTTTCCTATGGCTTAGACTAGTTTTCAGGAAGTTGTTTGTTAAGACCGTCTTTCTCATACTCTGGTTGTTGCGGATTTGTAGAGATGAAATCCCATTTGTTTGGTTGCTTAAACTTCTTCTCGATTTTAACAACATATTGATAAGCAAAACCGAGTGATGAGATGTCCCAAAAATCCATTTCAATTTGGATGTATATGTGTAGAGCCCCGCGATATTTTAGAACCAAATATCGTTCAGAGTCCTTGATACCCATATTGGTACGCAAGGTATGGAAGGTATTGGTGAACTCCAGAACTTCTTGGCCCCTCTCTTGCCGCAATGTGGTTCATCTCATGTATTTCTCCTCATATTTTCCAATAGGGCAATACTGTTCCTTTACCGCATCTAGGAAAAACTCCTAAGTGGGCTCAACCCCATATATTCCAGACTCCTATGTGGAACTCTACTCCTAGTAAGTTTCCCACCAACGTTTGACATGGGGGAGAGCTTTAAGGAGTGTGAAGGTGATCTTTTCTCTGTCGGAAAAATTGTGAACAGAGAAATAACTGTAATGTACCTCAAATTTGACATAATGTTTTTTTTCTATGGGACATTAATCTCCAATTTCATTTAATAGATTCATAGAAAAGGGTAGTTAAAGTTCACTCTGATCATAGATTTATATTTTGCCTGTCACATGAGGACAATACTACACAAGACTAACTTAAAACTTTATATGAGGGGATCTCCAAAAGTTCTAGCACCTTTCTTCAACATATATATTTTTACATATAGATATTAAATACATATACATATATCCATCTATATAGTGATGTGCATTTAGGATTTGAGTCCTAATTTCCTTTTTAATATTGGATTCTTCATGCTTGTGCGCGAGTTTATAAGATTGACTTTGTAATAATCGAACACCTACCGAAAATGAATGTAATGTCGGGAGTTATACCCTTAGTATAACGCATAGCATATCATAGGTTAGTAATACCATTTGACAATGTCCAAGTCATTTAAACAGATTTTCCTTAAGACTCAGTCATGGTTAAAACTCTTTTAGTCATTCAACTTTAAAGGTTTAAATAAGGAAAATCCCACGCAATAAACCTATTCAACTAACTCGTAACTAAGTTTTGTCTCACTGATAGAGTTAATTGAATGGTAAGCTAACTGAAATGAAACAATTAGTGACTAATTAGTCCCAACTGGACAATCACGAAGTGACTGTCATTAATTTCACATTTCTGTTGATATTGGAAGGAGATGCACCTCTCAGAGAGGAGTTAAGGCTTTTTTCCTATGATTAATGGGGGTCCTATATGCACCAGTCCTGATGGCCCTTCCACCTGCCCTTCCTCAATCCCGTCGTGCCAAATCTAGCTTAGCACATGGATCGATAAACCTTGTACCTTTAGTGTTTACTTTGCGTAGTATATGTTCCTCTTAGGGTTAGGCAGGTCTTTCCTTGTCATCGTGAACTCTGAAAAATGGCTCTGTGTTGTGTTTCCTCAGCGTGGAAGGAATATTGTCTTAGAGGTCATTGCTTGGTAGAACAGATGACATCAACCGTCTTCCTGGTAAGTTTCTAAGAGGTTGTCATGTTTTAAAAATAAAACAATGTTTCAGAGGTTCGTTATGGTGAAAGCCATTCCATCCTATAATTCTTATTTTTTATTTTATTTACATCTTCTCCTCGTCGATAATGCTCGAAGTCCTTCGGGATTCTTCTTGTTCAGTAAGAAACTTGGGTTACTCGGTTATTTTTGTCTCGGTCTTTCCGAAGGTTACGACACCCCATATTCATATTCCAATTCAGGGTCATTTCCTGTGTAGTTCCCTTTTGTATAGTTTGCAGCTTAGGTTTTCGTTGTATCCTGGTATCACTATTCTTTACTTTCTTAACTTCTTGATGCACATTGTGGTTTGATATTTAAAGTCTTTTGAGATTCTTGTTGGATTTCACTGTATACCCTGTGCATGGTAAAAAGTGTCTAATGTTTTCTCAAACAGTTCATAGAAATTTCCCCAAAGCATGAAAAGATTTGAGTTGAAGTTAAGTCTCTCTCTTAAAGTCTCTATCGTTATCTGCGGGTGGTGTACACTATTTGAATTCTGGTAGAAGTTTTAGCGAGAAGGTTACCTATATTTATCGTTGAGTTAGAGTACCCTCTGCAAGGTATATATAGTTGATTTTGTGTATAATGTTTTCCCTATGCTCTTCGAACTGTTCACATGATAAGTTTTATGAAATGTGTAGTTTAAATCTTTGCACTATTATAATTTTGTTTCGAAAGAAGTTGAGAAATATATATGATGTTTGTATTAATGATGGGAGCCTGTTGTTGTGAGGGTACCCATCAAGAGTTCCAAGGACCATCCTTCCCTCGGCTTGAATTGTCTATACAACAAGAATGCGGTAACATGAGGACTCTGAGACTTCAGGTTCTAAGTTAAGTACCACTAAGGCACAACTGTTACTATCAATTTATCATTCAAATTAAGTTCGAAAGTCTTACTCTGTGTATTTAATAATGTTTTATAGTGGTAAATACTTGCAGGGCTTTCGACCACACAAGGTACCAGTGTCGGCCCCTACCCGTCATGCATAAGGTTTTCGGGTTCCGTGTATAGTGACTCTCAATCTAGCTTCCCTATTATAGAATATGGAGACCAAGGTTCTGTTCGAAATTATTTTATCATTATTAAGTAAAGTTTTATTTGCACTGATTTCCTGTATTGGTTGATTAAGGGTTAAACCCTAGTTTCTAGTCAATGCTCCATTATTGGGAGAGGACGCGGTGATGCACGATGTTGGACATAATTTAAATTTGGCCTGAAAGGTTTTGTATTATCAACTTTTGAGGGTTACATCGCTGAATCCTTTTTCTTATGTACTTGTATATGTAAATACCAAGGTTAGCAAAATTGAAACCCAAGTTTAATGGTTTAAGGATTCTTTAAATTTCTTATGCTAATACTAAAGAGGACATATCAATTTGTATGCTTCCAGTAATATATTTCCTAGAGTTCTGTTTGTTACCTATGCAATTTAATGTACTCAGAAAACTTTATTTGAAGACAACAAAAACCATCGTTCCTTGATTTTTCTATTATCTGTATGAATCATCTCTTGTCAATGCAGTTTCATTTTTTGAGCTTATCCAAATGTGATTATTCAATAAAGAGGGTTTTTGCATTTTCTACATTACTGAGTTTGTCGATCCTTTCCCTTCTAGCAATTTCGTTCCCAGAAAAGATTGGATTCATTCCTTAAATTTCCTATTTGTTTCCAAAACCTGTTAATAGTAAAGAGGCCATATGTCATATTAAAAATTCCCATCTGTTGGATCGAAATCGGAGAAATACTATAGTCATGTAAAATTAATTTACATTTTCTTTCAAAATGACTCTCAACGAAGTCGAGTTGGAGTATCCTTCCCCTGCATAGATATTAGATGTAAGTTAATTACATATATATGATGCTTCATAAATCTCCATTTGCGTCATGCATTGATATTATGACAATGCTAATCCACTGTCGATCCTTCTATAGTAAGATAAAGACATACATAACCTTTCATTCTTGTGTTTATAAAATCATGGGATTATATCATCCAAAATTAGAATTAGCTTGACTTTATTCTTTTAATTAGGAACATTCCAACATACTTACACCGTTTTGGTTCTACTCGGGTTTGGATATAGAGGGAGCTCAACAAATAAAAGGGTCAAAGTGTAACACTAAACTGGGGGGTTTTTCCTACATTTGTTTCTATCCATTCGAACCTTTACTTTCAACTATCAATCACACAACATTTATACTAGTTCTGATCTTTCAATCATTTAAATCTAAGCGACTTTTAATTATAAATAAATGCATCAGAATTAATTTAACCAGAATATATAGATGTATTCTGACCATCGTTTCAAAATAAGAGATAAATAACCAGATAAGGTAGAAGAACATATATGAAAAAGTTTACTGAAATACAAAAGGAACAACCACGTTCCTCCCAACCTTAGAACATGGCAGCCAAATCACTTGTCCTGTTCACCCCCTAGGCTGACCATGAATCCATGACGGGTAACTTAGAAATCCTCCTTAGCAAATGCCTTCAGCTCCAACAATATTTTCCTTGCCTCACACTCAACAAGTAGTGTCCATAACAACAAGAAACAGTAAAAATTTCTCCAACATACTAGGCAATGTCCTACCTCCTCACATATGCTATATATCCAAACACAAAAATGCCTAGGTCTTTTTCCCCTTGGGAATTTTTGTAGCTTTCCAAATCCTTGATTTTCAGGGGCTGCCAGTGGCCAAATTCCTAATTTTCCACTTGTAACCATCAGCCCTGAGGTAGTTCCAACATGTTCCCCACTCATGGAGTCATGGTCAGTTGATTTCAACATGGTTGTTCCATCTGTCCTCCTGCAATAATTATAAAATATTTTGTTTCATACAAGTGTCACAATCAAGTAGTTAGTTGTGTCNCCCTTTAATATTTTTTTTGGAACTCAGGCCTATCAGAATTGTAACAATACATTATTTAATATGGGGGTTCAAAACCTGGGGTGTTACATCCCCTCCCCCTTATTTTGGCACTGTCCTCAGTGCATATACAAAATAGACATCAAAATCTCAAATTTATTAAAAATGTTGTGGATCCTCTTCCCCACATGGCATCTTTAGGACCGTATCAGGTCCACTGAACTTTTACTATCTCTATAACTCAATTCCAGATCATTTCGGCTTTTCTATCCAATACCTGCACTAGCTGAACCTGAAAATCTCCCTCTGTCTCTACCTGAATCAGATGCCAATCAATAACATGGTTAGGATCATGTACATATTTATTTAGTAAAGAGAGATGAAATACATTATGCACATTCATGGAAGCAGGAAATGCAATCATGTATGCAACTGGTCGTATTCTATCCAATATTTCAAATGGACCACAAAATCTGGCTGCCAACTTTGTAAAACTACTGAATCTCAAAGAGATTTTCTTGGGCTTCACTTTCAAAAGTACAGGCTCCCCTCCTTTAAATTCTCTAACTGTCTTGTTCTTGTCTACATAAAATTTATGTCTATCCTGAACTGCCTTTAAATTCTACTTGATCTTGATCTTGACCTCCTTGAGCAACTTTGGCCCAAGTACCACTCTATCTGTTGGGTTGTCCGAACTTACTGGAGTATCACATTTCCTACATTATAAGGCTTCAAATGGGATCATTCTTAATGAATCTTGATACCCATTATTATATGCAAACTCAACCAAGTGTAAGAAATATTCCCACTTAGATGCCTTATCCATCACATAGATTCCCATCATGTCTTCAATTATTCAATTGACTCTCTTTGTTTGCCCATCTGTCTGGGGATGATTTGTTGTGCTAAAGTTTATATTTGTGCCAAATACTTTAAACAGTCCCCTCAATAAATACGAGGTAAACTTCGTATCTCTTTTCGAGACAATTGTCCTAGGTATCCCATGCAACCTAACAATTTCCTTCATGAAAATTTCTGCAATATTAGTCGATGTATGCATTGTCTTCATAGACACAAAATGAGAAACCTTTGTTAATTTGTCAACCACCACCATGATTTCATCATGTTTCTTATTCATTCTAGGAAATCCTGTGATGAAATCCATGGTGATCACTTCTCATTTCTTCTTTGGGATTGGAAGTGACTGCAGCAAACCCGCTAGGTGCCTATGCACAGCCTTCACTTTCTGACATTCCATACATCGAGTGATGTAATCATCAACATCCTTCTTCATTCCCGGCCAAAATAACTGGCTTCTTACTGGTGTAATTGTTTTATTGTATCTTGGATGTCCAACATAAGGAACATCATGCATTTCCTTTAGTACCAAGTTCCTCAGTTCTCCAGAACTAGGAACATGGATTCTATTTTTATGCATGAGTAATCTATATTCCTTTATCTGATACTCCTTTATTTTATGTTGTACATATTTTTGCTGTAAGTTTTCCTTTACCTGTAGGTAATGCTTGTCTGTAACAAGACATCTAAAATTATGTTGTTCAAGTCTGACTGATGCATACTGAAAGCAGTAGCATGCATGATATGAACTCTTCTACTAAGTGCATCAACAACTTTATTCTCCTTTCCCTCGATATGCTTGATATCAAAGTCATATTCACTTAAAAATTCCAGCCATATTGTTTGCCTGGCATTTAAGGTTTTTTGTTCAAAAATATACTTCAGGCCAATGTGGTATGTCTTTAATTCGAATTTCTTCCCCATGAGATAATGCCTCCACATCCTCAAGGCATGAACAATGGTAGCAAGTGATCCAAATTATTTTCTGCGCGAAATGAGAGAGGAGATATAATAAATAAATGCACAGAGATATTGTGAATATCCAATAATGTAACATAAATGTATCAGAGATGCAACCATAAACACAGGGATACAATAATACACAATTTCTATTCATGAAATAAATGTACAGAGACTGTAAAAATATAGAGTGAAAGACTCACTAGAATGGTGGCATCTTATCTCTGAGAAGAGATGTGATGACTACTCGCATTCAAAAGAAGATGATTTTTACAATGAGGCTCTAAGAACATTTTTAACATAATGAAAATCCAAAATAGTAACCCCGGAAGATGAAAAGCCAAAAGGTTTGTGGGCCCCAATGGGGGAAGTTGATACATCAACTTCCCAGGGGCGTAACTTTTGCATACGATCTCTGTTTGGGGCACTCGATACACCGTTAGAAATATCTATTTGAGGACTACAAATTTGTTTTGAGAAACAACGAACTTTGTTCCATGTTGCTCTATGTTTTCCCAAAAAATGTCTTTTAGGGCCCCAAAACGGCTGCCGAAGTTCAGGACCCAAAAAACTACTAAAAATAGTAAATTACCAAAATTGCCAGAAAACTGTTTTGAGCCAATTGGCAAAGGTGGGTGGCCAGAGATATCCACTTGGATCAATCCTCCATCCTTAGGAAGCAATGGTATCCATTGCGTTGAGTTCCCGGGAGTGAGGGGAAAGTAATTGTTGAACCTGAATCTTGGTGAGTTGCTTGCCTTGCTAGAGACGTCATGCTACTTGGTTTGTTGAAGGTTGTCACTAATCTATGGCTGGAAGGGTTGGAAATTTTTAACCAATCTGGCTAGATGAGATGATTGTGTGCAAAATAAATCTTTACGGTTTGTTGCAACCTTGTCGACTTACTTATGTTGGATAAAAGGTGCTTGGGCCGAGGTTGTAGTGGTTGCAGTGTCCTTTTGTTCACCTTTTGAATAGATTTTGAAAAAGCTAAATTTTTTAGTATGAGACACTACCTTGCAACACTTTTTAGGTGGTACAATAGTCATAATTACCTCAAGTATTCTATAGAGATGACCCCCCAAAGTAACAATGACACTACGGGGCCAAAAATCATAAATAGCATGGAGCTTCCACATATATGGTTGGCTGAAAAAAACATCACAGACATCCAATGGGACAAAATCACATAATACCTCATCCTTGAAGGGTTGGATGTCATATGATAATCAACACTGCTATCTTGGTGAACCCACCCGATGTTGTATGGTTGCGGGTGTGGTGTTGTAAAAAATCCCAACTGTTTGATGACCTCTACTCAGATGAGGTTCTTTTAGATTCTTCTATAAACAATAAAATGCAGCGGGGTCCCCTTCACCCACATATGTGAATGAAAAAGGAGCTCCCCCTCTTCTAGATCTGTTGGTTCTTATGGTTGAATTGTTGCGGTTGCGACAATAGCAGTGGGGTCTATGTTGATGATCTGTCTTTTACCAATATTTTCAGAATAAGATTCTGAATCAGGGTTTGACTCTTTGTCTTTTATCTTTTCCACCAATGACTATTTTGAGCGACATTCATCGGTGTTGTGCCAGGGGATTTTTTGGAAATCACACCATTTTCCAGTGTCCTTCTTTGTCTTCCTGTGACCCTTCTTTTCCTATGGCTTAGACTAGTTTTCAGGAAGTTGTTTGTTAAGACCGTCTTTCTCATACTCTGGTTGTTGCGGATTTGTAGAGATGAAATCCCATTTGTTTGGTTGCTTAAACTTCTTCTCGATTTTAACAACATATTGATAAGCAAAACCGAGTGATGAGATGTCCCAAAAATCCATTTCAATTTGGATGTATATGTGTAGAGCCCCGCGATATTTTAGAACCAAATATCGTTCAGAGTCCTTGATACCCATATTGGTACGCAAGGTATGGAAGGTATTGGTGAACTCCAGAACTTCTTGGCCCCTCTCTTGCCGCAATGTGGTTCATCTCATGTATTTCTCCTCATATTTTCCAATAGGGCAATACTGTTCCTTTACCGCATCTAGGAAAAACTCCTAAGTGGGCTCAACCCCATATATTCCAGACTCCTATGTGGAACTCTACTCCTAGTAAGTTTCCCACCAACGTTTGACATGGGGGAGAGCTTTAAGGAGTGTGAAGGTGATCTTTTCTCTGTCGGAAAAATTGTGAACAGAGAAATAACTGTAATGTACCTCAAATTTGACATAATGTTTTTTTTCTATGGGACATTAATCTCCAATTTCATTTAATAGATTCATAGAAAAGGGTAGTTAAAGTTCACTCTGATCATAGATTTATATTTTGCCTGTCACATGAGGACAATACTACACAAGACTAACTTAAAACTTTATATGAGGGGATCTCCAAAAGTTCTAGCACCTTTCTTCAACATATATATTTTTACATATAGATATTAAATACATATACATATATCCATCTATATAGTGATGTGCATTTAGGATTTGAGTCCTAATTTCCTTTTTAATATTGGATTCTTCATGCTTGTGCGCGAGTTTATAAGATTGACTTTGTAATAATCGAACACCTACCGAAAATGAATGTAATGTCGGGAGTTATACCCTTAGTATAACGCATAGCATATCATAGGTTAGTAATACCATTTGACAATGTCCAAGTCATTTAAACAGATTTTCCTTAAGACTCAGTCATGGTTAAAACTCTTTTAGTCATTCAACTTTAAAGGTTTAAATAAGGAAAATCCCACGCAATAAACCTATTCAACTAACTCGTAACTAAGTTTTGTCTCACTGATAGAGTTAATTGAATGGTAAGCTAACTGAAATGAAACAATTAGTGACTAATTAGTCCCAACTGGACAATCACGAAGTGACTGTCATTAATTTCACATTTCTGTTGATATTGGAAGGAGATGCACCTCTCAGAGAGGAGTTAAGGCTTTTTTCCTATGATTAATGGGGGTCCTATATGCACCAGTCCTGATGGCCCTTCCACCTGCCCTTCCTCAATCCCGTCGTGCCAAATCTAGCTTAGCACATGGATCGATAAACCTTGTACCTTTAGTGTTTACTTTGCGTAGTATATGTTCCTCTTAGGGTTAGGCAGGTCTTTCCTTGTCATCGTGAACTCTGAAAAATGGCTCTGTGTTGTGTTTCCTCAGCGTGGAAGGAATATTGTCTTAGAGGTCATTGCTTGGTAGAACAGATGACATCAACCGTCTTCCTGGTAAGTTTCTAAGAGGTTGTCATGTTTTAAAAATAAAACAATGTTTCAGAGGTTCGTTATGGTGAAAGCCATTCCATCCTATAATTCTTATTTTTTATTTTATTTACATCTTCTCCTCGTCGATAATGCTCGAAGTCCTTCGGGATTCTTCTTGTTCAGTAAGAAACTTGGGTTACTCGGTTATTTTTGTCTCGGTCTTTCCGAAGGTTACGACACCCCATATTCATATTCCAATTCAGGGTCATTTCCTGTGTAGTTCCCTTTTGTATAGTTTGCAGCTTAGGTTTTCGTTGTATCCTGGTATCACTATTCTTTACTTTCTTAACTTCTTGATGCACATTGTGGTTTGATATTTAAAGTCTTTTGAGATTCTTGTTGGATTTCACTGTATACCCTGTGCATGGTAAAAAGTGTCTAATGTTTTCTCAAACAGTTCATAGAAATTTCCCCAAAGCATGAAAAGATTTGAGTTGAAGTTAAGTCTCTCTCTTAAAGTCTCTATCGTTATCTGCGGGTGGTGTACACTATTTGAATTCTGGTAGAAGTTTTAGCGAGAAGGTTACCTATATTTATCGTTGAGTTAGAGTACCCTCTGCAAGGTATATATAGTTGATTTTGTGTATAATGTTTTCCCTATGCTCTTCGAACTGTTCACATGATAAGTTTTATGAAATGTGTAGTTTAAATCTTTGCACTATTATAATTTTGTTTCGAAAGAAGTTGAGAAATATATATGATGTTTGTATTAATGATGGGAGCCTGTTGTTGTGAGGGTACCCATCAAGAGTTCCAAGGACCATCCTTCCCTCGGCTTGAATTGTCTATACAACAAGAATGCGGTAACATGAGGACTCTGAGACTTCAGGTTCTAAGTTAAGTACCACTAAGGCACAACTGTTACTATCAATTTATCATTCAAATTAAGTTCGAAAGTCTTACTCTGTGTATTTAATAATGTTTTATAGTGGTAAATACTTGCAGGGCTTTCGACCACACAAGGTACCAGTGTCGGCCCCTACCCGTCATGCATAAGGTTTTCGGGTTCCGTGTATAGTGACTCTCAATCTAGCTTCCCTATTATAGAATATGGAGACCAAGGTTCTGTTCGAAATTATTTTATCATTATTAAGTAAAGTTTTATTTGCACTGATTTCCTGTATTGGTTGATTAAGGGTTAAACCCTAGTTTCTAGTCAATGCTCCATTATTGGGAGAGGACGCGGTGATGCACGATGTTGGACATAATTTAAATTTGGCCTGAAAGGTTTTGTATTATCAACTTTTGAGGGTTACATCGCTGAATCCTTTTTCTTATGTACTTGTATATGTAAATACCAAGGTTAGCAAAATTGAAACCCAAGTTTAATGGTTTAAGGATTCTTTAAATTTCTTATGCTAATACTAAAGAGGACATATCAATTTGTATGCTTCCAGTAATATATTTCCTAGAGTTCTGTTTGTTACCTATGCAATTTAATGTACTCAGAAAACTTTATTTGAAGACAACAAAAACCATCGTTCCTTGATTTTTCTATTATCTGTATGAATCATCTCTTGTCAATGCAGTTTCATTTTTTGAGCTTATCCAAATGTGATTATTCAATAAAGAGGGTTTTTGCATTTTCTACATTACTGAGTTTGTCGATCCTTTCCCTTCTAGCAATTTCGTTCCCAGAAAAGATTGGATTCATTCCTTAAATTTCCTATTTGTTTCCAAAACCTGTTAATAGTAAAGAGGCCATATGTCATATTAAAAATTCCCATCTGTTGGATCGAAATCGGAGAAATACTATAGTCATGTAAAATTAATTTACATTTTCTTTCAAAATGACTCTCAACGAAGTCGAGTTGGAGTATCCTTCCCCTGCATAGATATTAGATGTAAGTTAATTACATATATATGATGCTTCATAAATCTCCATTTGCGTCATGCATTGATATTATGACAATGCTAATCCACTGTCGATCCTTCTATAGTAAGATAAAGACATACATAACCTTTCATTCTTGTGTTTATAAAATCATGGGATTATATCATCCAAAATTAGAATTAGCTTGACTTTATTCTTTTAATTAGGAACATTCCAACATACTTACACCGTTTTGGTTCTACTCGGGTTTGGATATAGAGGGAGCTCAACAAATAAAAGGGTCAAAGTGTAACACTAAACTGGGGGGTTTTTCCTACATTTGTTTCTATCCATTCGAACCTTTACTTTCAACTATCAATCACACAACATTTATACTAGTTCTGATCTTTCAATCATTTAAATCTAAGCGACTTTTAATTATAAATAAATGCATCAGAATTAATTTAACCAGAATATATAGATGTATTCTGACCATCGTTTCAAAATAAGAGATAAATAACCAGATAAGGTAGAAGAACATATATGAAAAAGTTTACTGAAATACAAAAGGAACAACCACGTTCCTCCCAACCTTAGAACATGGCAGCCAAATCACTTGTCCTGTTCACCCCCTAGGCTGACCATGAATCCATGACGGGTAACTTAGAAATCCTCCTTAGCAAATGCCTTCAGCTCCAACAATATTTTCCTTGCCTCACACTCAACAAGTAGTGTCCATAACAACAAGAAACAGTAAAAATTTCTCCAACATACTAGGCAATGTCCTACCTCCTCACATATGCTATATATCCAAACACAAAAATGCCTAGGTCTTTTTCCCCTTGGGAATTTTTGTAGCTTTCCAAATCCTTGATTTTCAGGGGCTGCCAGTGGCCAAATTCCTAATTTTCCACTTGTAACCATCAGCCCTGAGGTAGTTCCAACATGTTCCCCACTCATGGAGTCATGGTCAGTTGATTTCAACATGGTTGTTCCATCTGTCCTCCTGCAATAATTATAAAATATTTTGTTTCATACAAGTGTCACAATCAAGTAGTTAGTTGTGTCMAATCAGATATCTTCCCAACATTCATAATCATTAATTACAATTAATCAAATTCAAAATTCGGAATTGCTAGAAATGGAAAAAAAWTTCCAATTTCAAATTTACCAAAAACGGAATAATTTTCCTAAGAAATTGCAAGTTCAAAAATAATTTATTATTGGGGATGTTACATCCTTTCCCCCTTCAATAAGACACTTTCCTCRGTGTTTGTTCCTTTMTTGGAATAGGATTGGATGATATTTTCGCAAATCTCCCTCCAACTCCCAAGTGCCCTCCTCCGRGCTAAAGTGCTTCCATTAGACCTTTACCTGAGMGACGACCTTGTTTCGAAGTACTATTTCTYTYTGGTCTRGAATAYGTAGGGGTTCCACCTAAAAMTCTCATTCTGGTTCCACCTGCACCAAAGTTCCAATCGATCATATGAGTAGGGTCATGAATATAATTCTTTAACAAAGAAACATGAAATACATTATGAATTTTTAGATTAGCTGGAAGTGCAAGTTGGTATGCTACGACTCCAATTCAAGCTAATATCTCAAAGGGCCCACAAAATATGGGTGCCAACTTGGCACCGTTTCCTAGCTTTAGTGAACTCTTCCGGGATTTGACTTTTAAGTAAACATGGTATCCCACTTGGAATTCCACATGTCTTCTTTTCTAGTCCACATAACTCTTTTGCCTGTCCTAGGCCTCTTTTAAGTTTTGTTGTACCTTTATTACCATATTCTCCATTTCTTGGAGCATCTCTGGTCTAACCATAAATCTGTCAACTGGGTTATCCTAGCTAATTGGAGTCGTACACTTTCTGTCGTACAACACCTCGAAGGGGCTCCATTTAGCCGAGGCTTGGTACCCATTGTTATATGCAAATTCTACCAAGTGAAGATAGTCTTCCCACTTGCTTGGTTTTGTTCTTATGTACATGTGGAGCATATCTTCTACGATTTGGTTTGTTCATTCAGTCTATCCATTCGTCTGTGGATGATAACTCATGCTGAAATTCAAATTAGTATTTATCCTTGCAAACAATTCTTTCCAAAAAGTAGATGTAAATTTTACGTCTCTATCCAAAATCACCATTTTAGGAATACCATGCATCCTAAAAAAATCTTTCATGAATATTTCAACGATGTTAATAGCTTTAAAATTAGAATTTAAAGGAATAAAGTGTGCATACTTACTAATTTTATCGATTAACACCATAATATAATCATTTTGTTTCTGATTTTTAGGAAAACCTGTAATAAAGTCTAGCGATATAGTCTCCCATTTCCATTCTGGTATTGGTAAGGGCTGTAATAGGCTGATTGGATGCTGGTGTTCGTATTTTACTTGTTGACAATATTGACACTTAGCTAAGTATTCTGTTGTTTCTCCCTTCATATTAGGCCAATGAAATAATTTTCTAAGTGTTTTTATCGTTTTCTGGTATCTTGGATGACCAGAATATGGTTTCTTATGCACTTCATCTAGAATTGTTAACTTTAATTCTACCGAATTTGGTATGTATATTCTATTTTTAAATCGTAGTAGACCATTTTTATCAATACTCAACTCTGATTTGTCTGAATTCCCTGTAGTGTTCTATAATTCTGCCACTGTTTGAGTGTACTTCTCGTCATTATTACATCCAGTCTTTATCCTCTATTCAAGATCACTTTCTGCCCTGCTAACATTTATTTCAAATAACCCATGAACTCTTCTGCTTAAAGAATCATCTACCTTATTTTCTTTACCTTTGTTATGTCTTACCTCAAAGTCAAATTCGCTCAGGAAGGCTAGCCACCTTTCTTGTCTTGAATTAAGGTATGGTTGACTAAACATAAATTTCACACCACTGTTGTTAGTCAATAATAGAAACTTTCTGCCCATTATGTAGTGTTGCCACATTTTTAAGGCATGTATTACAACTACCAATTCTAAATCATGAGTGACATAGTTTCTCTCATGTTCCTTTGGTTTTCAAAACTCATAACAAATAAAACGCCCTTCATGGGTTAGGACACCACCTAGTCCTTCTTTACTCTCATCTACACAGACGATGACCTCTTTGTCCGAGTCTTCTACCTTTAAAATGGGTGCATTGTTAACATTTTCTTTAACTTATTAAAACTGTCTTGGCATTTCTGTGACCAGTTAAATTTGGTCCCTTTCATTTGCAACGATGTGATAGGGTAAGCAATTTTCGAAAATCCCTCTATAAATCTGCGATAATGTCTGGTGATTCCAATGAATGACCAGATGTCCACAACATCCTTCGGTATTGACCATTCCATAATGACCCTTATTTTCTGAGGGTCAACTGCAATACTTTCTGTAGATATTAGATGTCCTAGGTATTGTATCTTTTCCTGATAAAAGTCACACTTATCAAATTTAGCATACAATTTTTGGTTTCTTAAAGTTTGTAGAACTATTCTTAAGTTCTCTTTGTGTTCTTCCTATGTTTTAGAATATACCAGAATGTCGTTAATAAATAACAATATGAATTCATCCAAATACTGACTAAAAATATTGTTCATTAAACACATAAATGTGGTTGGTGCATTAGTGAGTCCGAAAGCTAAAACTACAAATTCGTAATGTCCATATATTGTTTGAAAGGTTGTTTTGCTTATGTCCTCGTCTTTTATCCTAACTTGGTGATAACCGGATCATAGATCCAACTTCGAAAATATCTTGGCCCCATCTACTTGATCGAACACATCATTTATCCTAGGTAAGGGGTACTTGTTCTTAATAGTCATTTTGTTCAATTATCTATAATCGATGCATAGTATTAAAGTACTACCTTTCTTTTTTACAAAGAGGACTGGTGCTCCCCATGGTGAAACACTTGGTCTGATATACTCTTTGTCCAACAATTCTTGTAGCTGAATTTTTAGTTCTGTCAATTCCGACAAACTCATTCGGTAAGGTACTTTAGAGATAGGGGTTGAACCAGGTAAAAAGTCAATAGAAAAGTCTATTTCCCTTCTATGGGGTAATTCAAGTATTTCATCAACAAACACGTCTCTGAATTCACGTAGAAAAACAAAGTCTTCCAAGTTGGGTTTATCTTCTTTTTCTAACAAGTTTGTTACTTGGATGGTGTAAACTTGACAACCCTTTCTCATGAATTTCTTGAATTACATTGCTGAAACTTGTCTTTAACTGATATTGGTTTTGGTATACCTTGGATTGTCCTAGTAGTGTCATTTTCATCCTTATAGTTAAGTTTCTTTGCATAACAATCTACTACTTCTTTTTTCTTTTCTAACCAATCCATTTCGATAATCACATCATAAGATACTAGTGCTAAAATGTTCAGATTTGTTCTTATGTTTTGACCATCTAAACTAAACTCATAATCATAAATAAAGTTAACCACCTTCCTTTATGTTCATGTTCCTAGTTGTACCAGCCATGATTTTGCATGTTTCATTTTCTTAAGTTTATTTGACTCTGCCACACCAGGAGTGATATAACTTAACGTAGATCCAGGATCAGTTAAGACATAAATTCCAGTATTATTGAATTTACCTTCAATTTCCACCACAAAGGACTGGTGGTCAGCCTGTCGACCATCTATGACTGCATTGATTCGATGCAAGATTCTGCCCACATCACCCACCGTTGAGGCTTCCTGAAAATTATGAACAACGTTTCTATTTGCTTAATTAAAACATGGACAGTTCCTTATTAGATGAGGTTCTCCACATTCCCATCATTCTAACGGTTCTCGAGGGCTATCCCCAAACTTCTTTGTTCCCATATTTACTGGTTTACCACCTCCTTGTGTGCTTGGATGGTTGGAGTGAAAATATTTCCTTGGAAATCTTTTTGATGCATTCCGATAAGGGGTTGGTCAGTATCCCTTCTTCTGTTGGTTCATTCGGTCTTGTTTCTTATCCTTCCAAGCTTTGGGAAATTATGTCCATTGTTTGTATTGGTCATAACATATTTGGGATTTTCTGAATACTTCACTCAGGGACTTGGGATTATCAAATTCGATTATGTCCTTGTAGGACTGCGGTAAAAAGATTAGGAACTGCTGGATTTTCACTTTATCCTCCCAGATATAAGGTACGAACCTTAGTAATTCCAGTTGTCTACCTAAATGGGATAGCAAGAAAATTGAAGCTGCTGGAGCTGATGCTGGAGATGTCTCTTCTTTACTACAAACTTGAAGTCAAAAGAAATATTTCCTTGTTTCCTTAACGACCCATATAATTGAAACTTATGATATTGTTACCTACTACGATGTTGAAGGATGACCTGAATGAGAGTAGGTCATGAATATAGAAATTGATTCTTTGTTGAAGAATCATACTTGGGACTTGGTTCCCTGACTACAAGAAAAGCATGTTGTGAATTTTCGATGGGTCTACCAGACCAAATTTACCTCTAGAGGTGTTTTTGAGCAACATGAAGAATACTTAATTGTGAAGGTATTTTATAAACAAGAGGGAACTGAATACACATAAAAAATTTCCCCCATATCGAAGATGAACTCTATTCAACTGATTATTTCCCCTCTTGCTCATTTTGGATGGTAAATTCATGAGATGGATGTGAATAGTTATTTTCTTCACAGAGACCTATATGAAGAAATATTCATGGAATGAACACAAGTTATTGTGATAGATTAAAATTTGTTTTTTCGACTAAAGAATTCATTTTATCATTTGAAGCAAGATCCATGAATTTATTATGCTAAGATTGACTATTTCTATCCTTGACTTGGTTTCAAATGTTGTCAATCTTATCATAGCTTGTATGTAGTCCATACTAATAGAGACACATTGATTGTTGTTGGATATGTATGTAACTTACTCATTACTGGAAATAATAATGATCTCGTCCCTAGATTGAATAAACATCTTGATGACTCCTTTGATATGATATATCTCGGTACTCTGTATTATTTTTTGGGTCATCAAGTATTACCACTTTTTTATGGTTTTTTCATTTCTCAGTATAAATATGTTATGGATATATTGAAATATTTTAACATGGTTTATTGCAAGCCTTGGGTTACTCCTTTTCAGTCTAGAGTAAAGTTTGGCAAAATCATTCAAAAAACCATAGTCAATGCCACCCTTTATTGACAACTAGTCGATAGTATTATTTATATTATTTATAGTATACCTCACATTTCCTTTGTTGTTAGTGTGGTTTCATGGTTTAGAAAGGACCCCAAAAAAAGCCACTATAAATCAGACAAACGAATTGTTCATTATGTCTATGATACCACTCATTTTGGTATGAAGTATTTTCAAAGTTCAGATTTGTTGGTCTGATTCAATGAATTCAACTCAGCTAGTGAAAATGATGATCATAAGTATACTTATGGATATGTGTTTCAATATAGAACTATATCATTGATGTGTTCATGAAAAAAACATAAGGTAGTCTCTTTGTTGACTATGGAAGAATAATATCGTGAAATTGTTCAAGAAGGTACTAAAGCAGTTTGGCTTCTCTGACTTTTAGGAGAGCCTGGCCTTCTTGTTCAAAACTCGATTGAAACCTACTGTGATGACAAGATTTCTATACAGGTTGTTGACAATCATGTTTCCCATATTAATATGAATCATTTTGAGCTCCATGCTCACTATTTCATAAATTTGGTTCAAGCGAACGTTATCTCTCTTGAATGATGATATATTCACCAAAACTTAAGTTGAATCTATATTTATCGAGATTCNTCTCATTCTGGTTCCACCTGCACCAAAGTTCCAATCGATCATATGAGTAGGGTCATGAATATAATTCTTTAACAAAGAAACATGAAATACATTATGAATTTTTAGATTAGCTGGAAGTGCAAGTTGGTATGCTACGACTCCAATTCAAGCTAATATCTCAAAGGGCCCACAAAATATGGGTGCCAACTTGGCACCGTTTCCTAGCTTTAGTGAACTCTTCCGGGATTTGACTTTTAAGTAAACATGGTATCCCACTTGGAATTCCACATGTCTTCTTTTCTAGTCCACATAACTCTTTTGCCTGTCCTAGGCCTCTTTTAAGTTTTGTTGTACCTTTATTACCATATTCTCCATTTCTTGGAGCATCTCTGGTCTAACCATAAATCTGTCAACTGGGTTATCCTAGCTAATTGGAGTCGTACACTTTCTGTCGTACAACACCTCGAAGGGGCTCCATTTAGCCGAGGCTTGGTACCCATTGTTATATGCAAATTCTACCAAGTGAAGATAGTCTTCCCACTTGCTTGGTTTTGTTCTTATGTACATGTGGAGCATATCTTCTACGATTTGGTTTGTTCATTCAGTCTATCCATTCGTCTGTGGATGATAACTCATGCTGAAATTCAAATTAGTATTTATCCTTGCAAACAATTCTTTCCAAAAAGTAGATGTAAATTTTACGTCTCTATCCAAAATCACCATTTTAGGAATACCATGCATCCTAAGAAAATCTGTCATGAATATTTCAACGATGTTAATAGCTTTAAAATTAGAATTTAAAGGAATAAAGTGTGCATACTTACTAATTTTATCGATTAACACCATAATATAATCATTTTGTTTTTTATTTTTAGGAAAACCTGTAATAAAGTCTAGCGATATAGTCTCCCATTTCCATTCTGGTATTGGTAAGGGCTGTAATAGGTTGATTGGATGCTGGTGTTCGTATTTTACTTGTTGACAATATTGACACTTAGCTAAGTATTCTGTTGTTTCTCCCTTCATATTAGGCCAATGAAATAATTTTCTAAGTGTTGTTATCGTTTTCTGGTATCTTGGATGACCAGAATATGGTTTCTTATGCACTTCATCTAGAATTGTTAACTTTAATTCTACCGAATTTGGTATGTATATTCTATTTTTAAATCATAGTAGACCATTTTTACCAATACTCAACTCTGATTTGTCTGAATTCCCTGTAGTGTTATATAATTCTGCCACTGTTTGAGTGTACTTCTCATCATTATTACATCCAGTCTTTATCCTCTATTCAAGATCACTTTTTTCCCTGCTAACATTTATTTCAAATGACCCATGAACTCTTCTGCTTAAAGCATCATCTACCTTATTTTCTTTACCTTTTTTATGTCTTACCTCAAAGTCAAATTCGCTCAGGAAGGCTAGCCACCTTTCTTGTCTTGAATTAAGGTATGGTTGACTAAACATAAATTTCACACCACTATTGTTAGTCAATAATAGAAACTTTCTGCCCATTATGTAGTGTTGCCACATTTTTAAGGCATGTATTATAGCTGCCAATTCTAAATCATGAGTGACATAGTTTCTCTCATGTCCCTTTGGTTTTCAAAACTCATAACAAATAACATGCCCTTCATGGGTTAGGACACCACCTAGTCCTTCTTTACTCGCATCTACACAGACGATGACCTCTTTGTCCGAGTCTTCTACCTTTAAAATGGGTGCATTGTTAACATTTTCTTTAACTTATTAAAACTGTCTTGGCATTTCTGTGAACAGTTAAATTTGGTCCCTTTCATTTGCAACGATGTGATAGGGTAAGCAATTTTCGAAAATCCCTCTATAAATCTGCGATAATATCTGGTGATTCCAATGAATGACCAGATGTCCACAACATCCTTACTGACCATTCCATAATGACCCTTATTTTCTGAGGGTCAACTGCAATACTTTTTGTAGATATTAGATGTCCTAGGTATTGTATCTTTTCCTGATAAAAGTCACACTTATCAAAATTAGCATACAATTTTTGGTTTCTTAAAGTTTGTAGAACTATTCTTAAGTGATCTTTGTGTTCTTCCTATGTTTTAGGATATACCAGAATGTCGTTAATAAATAACAATACGAATTCATCCAAATACTGACTAAAAATATTGCTCATTAAACACATAAATGTGGTTGGCGCATTAGTGAGTTCGAAAGGTAAAACTACAAATTCGTAATGTCCATATATTGTTTGAAAGGTTGTTTTGCTTATGTCCTCGTCTTTTATCCTAACTTGGTGATAACCAGATCATAGATCCAACTTTGAAAATATCTTGGCCCCATCTACTTGATCGAACACATCATTTATCCTAGGTAAGGGGTACTTGTTCTTAATAGTCATTTTGTTCAATTATCTATAATCGATGCATAGTCTTAAAGTACTACCTTTCTTTTTTACAAAGAGGACTGGTGCTCCCCATGGTGAAACACTTGGTCTGATATACTCTTTGTCCAACAATTCTTGTAGCTGAATTTTTAGTTCTGTCAATTCCGACAAACTCATTCGGTAAGGTACTTTAGAGATAGGGGTTGAACCAGGTAAAAAGTCAATAGAAAAGTCTATTTCCCTTCTATGGGGTAATTCAAGTATTTCATCAACAAACACGTCTCTGAATTCACGTAGAAAAACAAAGTCTTCCAAGTTGGGTTTATCTTCTTTTTCTAACAAGTTTGTTACTTGGATGGTGTAAACTTGACAACCCTTTCTCATGAATTTCTTGAATTACATTGCTGAAACTTGTCTTTAACTGATATTGGTTTTGGTATACCTTGGATTGTCCTAGTAGTGTCATTTTCATCCTTATAGTTAAGTTTCTTTGCATAACAATCTACTACTTCTTTTTTCTTTTCTAACCAATCCATTTCGATAATCACATCATAAGATACTAGTGCTAAAATGTTCAGATTTGTTCTTATGTTTTGACCATCTAAACTAAACTCATAATCATAAATAAAGTTAACCACCTTCCTTTATGTTCATGTTCCTAGTTGTACCAGCCATGATTTTGCATGTTTCATTTTCTTAAGTTTATTTGACTCTGCCACACCAGGAGTGATATAACTTAACGTAGATCCAGGATCAGTTAAGACATAAATTCCAGTATTATTGAATTTACCTTCAATTTCCACCACAAAGGACTGGTGGTCAGCCTGTCGACCATCTATGACTGCATTGATTCGATGCAAGATTCTGCCCACATCACCCACCGTTGAGGCTTCCTGAAAATTATGAACAACGTTTCTATTTGCTTAATTAAAACATGGACAGTTCCTTATTAGATGAGGTTCTCCACATTCCCATCATTCTAACGGTTCTCGAGGGCTATCCCCAAACTTCTTTGTTCCCATATTTACTGGTTTACCACCTCCTTGTGTGCTTGGATGGTTGGAGTGAAAATATTTCCTTGGAAATCTTTTTGATGCATTCCGATAAGGGGTTGGTCAGTATCCCTTCTTCTGTTGGTTCATTCGGTCTTGTTTCTTATCCTTCCAAGCTTTGGGAAATTATGTCCATTGTTTGTATTGGTCATAACATATTTGGGATTTTCTGAATACTTCACTCAGGGACTTGGGATTATCAAATTCGATTATGTCCTTGTAGGACTGCGGTAAAAAGATTAGGAACTGCTGGATTTTCACTTTATCCTCCCAGATATAAGGTACGAACCTTAGTAATTCCAGTTGTCTACCTAAATGGGATAGCAAGAAAATTGAAGCTGCTGGAGCTGATGCTGGAGATGTCTCTTCTTTACTACAAACTTGAAGTCAAAAGAAATATTTCCTTGTTTCCTTAACGACCCATATAATTGAAACTTATGATATTGTTACCTACTACGATGTTGAAGGATGACCTGAATGAGAGTAGGTCATGAATATAGAAATTGATTCTTTGTTGAAGAATCATACTTGGGACTTGGTTCCCTGACTACAAGAAAAGCATGTTGTGAATTTTCGATGGGTCTACCAGACCAAATTTACCTCTAGAGGTGTTTTTGAGCAACATGAAGAATACTTAATTGTGAAGGTATTTTATAAACAAGAGGGAACTGAATACACATAAAAAATTTCCCCCATATCGAAGATGAACTCTATTCAACTGATTATTTCCCCTCTTGCTCATTTTGGATGGTAAATTCATGAGATGGATGTGAATAGTTATTTTCTTCACAGAGACCTATATGAAGAAATATTCATGGAATGAACACAAGTTATTGTGATAGATTAAAATTTGTTTTTTCGACTAAAGAATTCATTTTATCATTTGAAGCAAGATCCATGAATTTATTATGCTAAGATTGACTATTTCTATCCTTGACTTGGTTTCAAATGTTGTCAATCTTATCATAGCTTGTATGTAGTCCATACTAATAGAGACACATTGATTGTTGTTGGATATGTATGTAACTTACTCATTACTGGAAATAATAATGATCTCGTCCCTAGATTGAATAAACATCTTGATGACTCCTTTGATATGATATATCTCGGTACTCTGTATTATTTTTTGGGTCATCAAGTATTACCACTTTTTTATGGTTTTTTCATTTCTCAGTATAAATATGTTATGGATATATTGAAATATTTTAACATGGTTTATTGCAAGCCTTGGGTTACTCCTTTTCAGTCTAGAGTAAAGTTTGGCAAAATCATTCAAAAAACCATAGTCAATGCCACCCTTTATTGACAACTAGTCGATAGTATTATTTATATTATTTATAGTATACCTCACATTTCCTTTGTTGTTAGTGTGGTTTCATGGTTTAGAAAGGACCCCAAAAAAAGCCACTATAAATCAGACAAACGAATTGTTCATTATGTCTATGATACCACTCATTTTGGTATGAAGTATTTTCAAAGTTCAGATTTGTTGGTCTGATTCAATGAATTCAACTCAGCTAGTGAAAATGATGATCATAAGTATACTTATGGATATGTGTTTCAATATAGAACTATATCATTGATGTGTTCATGAAAAAAACATAAGGTAGTCTCTTTGTTGACTATGGAAGAATAATATCGTGAAATTGTTCAAGAAGGTACTAAAGCAGTTTGGCTTCTCTGACTTTTAGGAGAGCCTGGCCTTCTTGTTCAAAACTCGATTGAAACCTACTGTGATGACAAGATTTCTATACAGGTTGTTGACAATCATGTTTCCCATATTAATATGAATCATTTTGAGCTCCATGCTCACTATTTCATAAATTTGGTTCAAGCGAACGTTATCTCTCTTGAATGATGATATATTCACCAAAACTTAAGTTGAATCTATATTTATCGAGATTCACGTGATTATTGATATTTAGGAAGATACAATTATGGGGGGGGGGTGTCATAATGACATAATTTCACCTACTAAATATCCAAATACGTGTTCTTATAGGGAGGTGTTGGAACATCAATAATTGATGTTTCATCACACATATCCAGTAAGGCCAT
Source organism: Picea glauca (assembly GCA_000966675.3). Lineage (NCBI taxonomy): Eukaryota > Viridiplantae > Streptophyta > Pinopsida > Pinales > Pinaceae > Picea > Picea glauca. The sequence goes on from JZKD02S1989807.1 coordinate 52,712, forward strand.
TAGGTCGAGCATCCTTCTTTAGTCGACTCAAAAATTTTGATTTGTAGTCAACTCCAACATTCGATGGTTACATGTGGAAAATATCTTCTGAATTATATGGAATTTGGTTAGATATTGAGACTATAAAAAGGAGACCCTTGGAGTCATTATTATCATGGATATTATGAAATACATTGTGTATATCAATATGTGAAACATGCACTATGATGTCCTAATCACAATGCACTCTTCTTAATTGTTGCAGTGGTCTCTTTATACACAACCTTTTATTTTCAAAATATTTGTTCCTCTTATATTATCTACAATATTGCGTATTTTGTTTCATGTCGTGTTCCCCCTTATTCCCCAACAAAAATGGGTTGTGCCTAGGCTAGTGTCAACGTATATGAAATGATACATGGTAACTCCATGAACACTTGCAAGCAAGGGAGGTTGGAAAAGAAAGGAAGTGGATGATGTCCCACTTACCCACCTAACAACGAAGGGGAAGTGGATGACATCCCACTCACCCAAGAATAACAATTGGTAAAGAAGGGGAAGTCAATGACACCCAACTCAAGTGCAGTAAAAAGCCTAAGAGTAGTAAAAAGATAAACCTAAAGTGGGCCAAATGCATAAAAACCTAACCATAGTAAAAATCTAAATTTAAAGTGGCCATCAATAACAACATCCTTCATTGTTATGCAAATAACGTTAATCACCCTTTTTAATGATGAATAGACATATTTTTTCACCGGAGGAAGTTAATGCTTGAAATCACAAACTTTCATTTATTTTGACGGTGAAGACTATTTGTAGCATGGGAAGTATTCTCCACTAAGATCCCATATATGGTTAAAATCCCATCAATTCTGGCCATTTTCAATAGGTGGATGCCTATCGACACCAATATTTATGTAAATATTTTTTAAAGTATTAATAAAGTTAGAAACGAGATGGGAATTCAACATTTATTGTTTTCCTGTAAAATGTAAATTTGGTTATTTTTTAATTCTTTTCAAAATCATCCTCCTCTATATCCTCATTCCATCCCTGCATTATATTGGACTCACACAAGGATTTTCACTTGCCCAGGCTAGGAACAACGCATATTCCATCATCCTCCACTACCACCATTGTGACAACCTCGTCCATTTTTAAATCTACCACTGCCATGAAAGGTTCACTTTCTAGCTCCCAGTACATGTCCAGTGTGCACTCACTCTACACCACAAGATTTATAGTCGACATCTCTTGTTTGCAGTCGACTCTTGTTTTCACTATAATGCTAAGATATCTATCACTTTTGATGCTTATAATCCACTATCACGAGTTGATATTTTTCGATCTCTCCAAGCGAATATCGATATGCATATATATAAGAACATTTATGTTAACAATGATTGTTTCAATCTTAGCAGTGAGGATACATCCTTCCTTAACACATATTTTGGTCCATATTATTTTGTGAATGAAATGTAGGGAGAAATATAATAGAGATATAACGAGAAATACACAGAGATATTGCAAGGAACACAATAATATGGTAAAATTCATATTCTATTAATGACTTTCTGGAATACAAATGACTATAAAATGCAAAGCACACAAGCTAGCTAGAATGGTGGTAGATTATCTCTAAAGAGAGTTGTGTCAACTACGCTCATTAACAAGAATATTATTACAATGAGGATCTAAAGATATTTTTTAACATAAGGCATAAATGAGAAAACACTAATCATCCAAAACCCTAATCCCAAAAGATGAAACACCAAAAGGTTTTTGGGCCCCGATGGGGGTAGTTGATATGGCAACTTTTCGAGGGTGCACATTTTTCATGCAATCTTTGTTTTGGGTTCTCAGTACCCTTCTGAAAATGAATATATGTGGAATTAAACATTAGAAACATCCTAATACATCCCAATAATAATGTTTTGGGCACTTCCAAGTCAAAAAAACATCGTTTAGGGCCTCAAAACAACCCTAAAAGTTTGGGACCCGAAATGATGTAGAAAAAATACTAAGATGGAAACTGTATTTTGAGTCAGGGGAATAGATGGGTAGCCACCGATGTCCACCTTTATCAATCCTCCCCCATTAGGAAACAATGTTCTCCATTGCATCAAGTTCCTCCATAAAATATGGAAACTTCTATTGAATTTGACTCATGGTGAGTCAATTTCCTTGATGAAGAAACTTCCTTACTTTTCTAACCTGGTAGAGTTGTATGATTTGTTGGAAGGTGGTCTTAATATTGGTGTCCATGATATGATATTTTTTTTTCTTTTCAAAGGAATTCAGGATTTATTTCTATACGGGACAACTCTACCAGGTCATCACTGAAATTTGGCAGATTGTTTGTCCCACACTGGACAACAGAGGATGTCAGGCATCACACTTGATGAAGTTAACAAATATCAACTGCAATACCAAACCATTGTTGATGCAGAAGAAGTGACAATCCGATTGTAAAATTGGTTGAGCAATTTAACCTTACATCATTGATGAACACATCCAATGAGGTAGACAATTTTTGTAAGAAGATGTAGTAACTAAAAGAATTTTTTAACAAGGTTGATGGCCATTTCCAAGAATTCATCCAAGAAATCATTACAAAAATTCCATAAATATCATTTGTCACAACATAAATAACACAATTGGCTCAAGGATGAGCGAACCGATAGTGTTGTAGGTCTATTGGCACCTGTAGTGTACCTAGCNTGTCATAATGACATAATTTCACCTACTAAATATCCAAATACGTGTTCTTATAGGGAGGTGTTGGAACATCAATAATTGATGTTTCATCACACATATCCAGTAAGGCCATTAGGTCGAGCATCCTTCTTTAGTCGACTCAAAAATTTTGATTTGTAGTCAACTCCAACATTCGATGGTTACATGTGGAAAATATCTTCTGAATTATATGGAATTTGGTTAGATATTGAGACTATAAAAAGGAGACCCTTGGAGTCATTATTATCATGGATATTATGAAATACATTGTGTATATCAATATGTGAAACATGCACTATGATGTCCTAATCACAATGCACTCTTCTTAATTGTTGCAGTGGTCTCTTTATACACAACCTTTTATTTTCAAAATATTTGTTCCTCTTATATTATCTACAATATTGCGTATTTTGTTTCATGTCGTGTTCCCCCTTATTCCCCAACAAAAATGGGTTGTGCCTAGGCTAGTGTCAACGTATATGAAATGATACATGGTAACTCCATGAACACTTGCAAGCAAGGGAGGTTGGAAAAGAAAGGAAGTGGATGATGTCCCACTTACCCACCTAACAACGAAGGGGAAGTGGATGACATCCCACTCACCCAAGAATAACAATTGGTAAAGAAGGGGAAGTCAATGACACCCAACTCAAGTGCAGTAAAAAGCCTAAGAGTAGTAAAAAGATAAACCTAAAGTGGGCCAAATGCATAAAAACCTAACCATAGTAAAAATCTAAATTTAAAGTGGCCATCAATAACAACATCCTTCATTGTTATGCAAATAACGTTAATCACCCTTTTTAATGATGAATAGACATATTTTTTCACCGGAGGAAGTTAATGCTTGAAATCACAAACTTTCATTTATTTTGACGGTGAAGACTATTTGTAGCATGGGAAGTATTCTCCACTAAGATCCCATATATGGTTAAAATCCCATCAATTCTGGCCATTTTCAATAGGTGGATGCCTATCGACACCAATATTTATGTAAATATTTTTTAAAGTATTAATAAAGTTAGAAACGAGATGGGAATTCAACATTTATTGTTTTCCTGTAAAATGTAAATTTGGTTATTTTTTAATTCTTTTCAAAATCATCCTCCTCTATATCCTCATTCCATCCCTGCATTATATTGGACTCACACAAGGATTTTCACTTGCCCAGGCTAGGAACAACGCATATTCCATCATCCTCCACTACCACCATTGTGACAACCTCGTCCATTTTTAAATCTACCACTGCCATGAAAGGTTCACTTTCTAGCTCCCAGTACATGTCCAGTGTGCACTCACTCTACACCACAAGATTTATAGTCGACATCTCTTGTTTGCAGTCGACTCTTGTTTTCACTATAATGCTAAGATATCTATCACTTTTGATGCTTATAATCCACTATCACGAGTTGATATTTTTCGATCTCTCCAAGCGAATATCGATATGCATATATATAAGAACATTTATGTTAACAATGATTGTTTCAATCTTAGCAGTGAGGATACATCCTTCCTTAACACATATTTTGGTCCATATTATTTTGTGAATGAAATGTAGGGAGAAATATAATAGAGATATAACGAGAAATACACAGAGATATTGCAAGGAACACAATAATATGGTAAAATTCATATTCTATTAATGACTTTCTGGAATACAAATGACTATAAAATGCAAAGCACACAAGCTAGCTAGAATGGTGGTAGATTATCTCTAAAGAGAGTTGTGTCAACTACGCTCATTAACAAGAATATTATTACAATGAGGATCTAAAGATATTTTTTAACATAAGGCATAAATGAGAAAACACTAATCATCCAAAACCCTAATCCCAAAAGATGAAACACCAAAAGGTTTTTGGGCCCCGATGGGGGTAGTTGATATGGCAACTTTTCGAGGGTGCACATTTTTCATGCAATCTTTGTTTTGGGTTCTCAGTACCCTTCTGAAAATGAATATATGTGGAATTAAACATTAGAAACATCCTAATACATCCCAATAATAATGTTTTGGGCACTTCCAAGTCAAAAAAACATCGTTTAGGGCCTCAAAACAACCCTAAAAGTTTGGGACCCGAAATGATGTAGAAAAAATACTAAGATGGAAACTGTATTTTGAGTCAGGGGAATAGATGGGTAGCCACCGATGTCCACCTTTATCAATCCTCCCCCATTAGGAAACAATGTTCTCCATTGCATCAAGTTCCTCCATAAAATATGGAAACTTCTATTGAATTTGACTCATGGTGAGTCAATTTCCTTCATGAAGAAACTTCCTTACTTTTCTAACCTGGTAGAGTTGTATGATTTGTTGGAAGGTGGTCTTAATCTTGGTGTCCATGATATGATAATTTTTTTTCTTTTCAAAGGAATTCAAGATTTATTTCTATACGGGACAACTCTACCAGGTCATCACTGAAATTTGGGAGATTGTTTGTCCCACACTGGACAACATAGGATGTCAGGCATCCAACTTGATGAAGTTAACAAATCTCAACTGCAATACCAAACCATTTTTGATGCAGAATAAGTGACAATCCGATTGTAAAATTGGTTGAGCAATTTAACCTTACATCATTGATGAACACATCCAATGAGGTAGACAATTTTTGTAAGAAGATGCAGTAACTAAAAGAATTTTTTAACAAGGTTGATGGCCATTTCCAAGAATTCATCCAAGAAATCATTACAAAAATTCCATAAATATCATTTGTCACAACATAAATAACACAATCGTCTCAAGGATGAGCGAACCGATAGTGTTGTAGGTCTATTGGCACCTGTAGTGTACCTAGCCACCTCAGTGCTTGCTAGGATGGTGGGGTACTGGGAAGTTTCACAATATCCATCTAATTTAACCATAAGCATAACCAACCTATGATAGCACATTGCAACATCCATTGCCACCAACTAGGTTGTTCCACTTAAAATTTCAAACTCTGATACTAATTTAAATCATAAAAAAAATACTTTGCAATGCATCGATTCATAAAAAATAATAAAAAAAATATGCATGCAACATACACAGAAAAAACCCATGAAAACAAATGCATAAATATTAATGAAACATATAAATTAACACAAAATTGACACTTATCTTTGATTTAAATGAACACCAACTACATCCATACCTTCCATGTTCCTCCCAGCCTTATACTGCACTTCTCATAACTCTCAGTAGTGGGTCACCCTTGAGCTGGGGATACACTCCACCTCGGTAAAGGATTCCTAACCAGGATAAGGTATACCAGACAATAGAAAACTCAGTTACAGGTGCCAAATTGAATTAACATCCTACAATCCCTCATTCCCCACATTCATATCCTACCACATGAAGTAATCTCCTTCTCTGCTCAACAGTCCCTCGATTTCCCCACTTCCTTTATGGGGCTTCAACAACAGGTCAAAAAAGAAGTATCAGATCCTTGCAGTTGTAGTTTGGAACCTTCGGAAATAAATTCCCAACAATTCTCTCAACTGGAGAGAAGGCTCATGGGCCTAACAACCCACCTCTTCAATATCCCGCAAGCCTCACAACCCACTCTTTCAGTCTAGCTCCTAAGATGACTAGGTACATGTATAGGTACAAGTATCATAACAATAGGGTATGGGTGAATGTTGAGTGAGTGAGCGAATGATAAATCATGATCCAAAAATTAAGTAATTCCAAACTATATATATGCATGTTCCCAACTTGACACTTGTATTTTTGACAACTACTTTGGGACCACTTGTCTTGATCCTTAGAAGTTAGGATTAAATCAATATCCACACTTTATGCTTTAAGGAATATCAATATAATATTCCTTTTGTTTTAATCCCCCTTAACTTACCCCCCTATGCTCAACTTTTTATTCCCGCTTTCCTTAACTAGTAGAGTTTAGCGCCCCATACTCTTTTACATGGTTGGTCTACCACAATGATGTGTTTTCATTAATATTTTTGTGTTATTACATAGAATTTTACAGTACACGTGTACTAGAGTTTTTGCATCCATGCTCACCAACCTAAAAACAAAACATATATACAACGAATCTCTAGCCTCAAGATCATGCACTTAAGCCAATTTGTACAGAACATTGGGATGTGCATAGTCTTCTTTTAGTGCACCATCCTTGCGCACTTACACAGGTGTGCACTATAATATGGAATATGCACACAAAACTAAGTACAATACTTGATACAAACAACTCACCAGTTCATATACATATGTACATTTATATTTGCATTTAGATTTGGGGTTTGACCTAGGGGTGTTACAACACCTAATGTTTGAAGACTGTGCATGCGTCACAAGTAAGAACTGAACGCGTGCTCGAGAATATGTAGTGCACAAACAAAGGATTTGTTGTGTGTGCTAACCCATTTTTGCACTGCGCATGCCAACCCACTTTGTACTACATGAAAGAACTTAAACTAGCACAGCCCCTCAAAACCGTGGCTGATGAATGCTGAAAGGGCGATGCCAAATCTTCTTCCGACAGGTTAATAGCCAGAACCCTAAACGCCCTCTATAGGTTATAATAAGCTTTTTTTTATAGTTTTCCACCCTTCCCATAAACGCACAACCATAAAATGAAACCCATGGCTAGAAAATGAAACGCACAACCAAAAAATGAGTGTCTACAATCAGCACAATCCAAAATTTAATTATTTAAACTTGGCAGCTTAGCAACAAAATGGCACTCCATACCAGTCCACAAAATTAAATATCAATCTTTTATATCATAAAATTTAACAGTTTAGCACAAACTATGTGATTGTAAACTCATTTTAATATAAATTCTAAACTTAGAAATGTTCCACCGTATCCTCACCTCTGGAGAGCATTTTTCCTTTTATCCATTTATCAGAATCTGTTCATGGAAACATTCATCCTGCGGCTACCTATATTTCTCACTGTGCTCGACTATAAGAGCCTAATCGAACGACAACAGTTCTGCTGGTTCATCTCATCGGAGCAACAGGATGAGGACGAGGGTGCGTCCCTGATAATATATCATTTATTCACTCTTAATCATGGCAGATTCAATCGCACCTCCAGTTATAAAGAAACCCCAGTTAAATTATTAACATTTAAAACAACAAACCATTCATCTTCCCTGTAATAATGGCCAATTACAGATTGTTCCAATACAACTTCCACTTGAACCACCTTGCAGGTAACAGGAGAATGGATAGTCGCTGCAAATCGTGAGCGACACGTAAAGAATAGGTGGTGTCTGTGTATGAAAGAATAATCTACAAATAGGTGCGCTGCATCATTAAAATGATAAAATAAAATATTATAAAGAAAAATAGGTGTCTAGAACGTGGTTGGTGAAGGTCAAAGGTTTAGGTTAACCTAGAAAATGTAACTCTAATCACTCATACATGGCAATCAACTAGCCACCATAGTAAATTTTAAATATGATTAAGTAAAAGTAAAAACATAAACATGTAAACTAATGTCTTTATAATAGTGAGGAAGTTAGTGGTTGAAATAACAACCATTGATTTATTGAGACTACTAGGAATATTCCATCAATATTTAATCTTGTCCATACAAAACTGATTAAGCACTAAAAACCTATTAAATGTGCTCATGGTCAATAGGTGTACGCCTTTCGATGTAATAAACAACATGCAAGATAGAACATAAAATATTTTCAATAATCATTGTAATTGATTGTGTAACAACCCAACTCGTCATGGTCGAGGTTATGGATGAGATAGAATGTTTTTTATGGTTTGTACGCTCTATTGAAGATACAGGGTGATGCATGTATATATGTAGAGGTTAGTTTTTTGAGTAAAGGGAGAGTCCATTGTTATATGTGAGAGAGAGAAGAGGAATATCTTGAATAATGCCAAGTTTTCACTTCTTGCTATGTCTTGGCTTTTCTATCTCTAGGAGAGAAAGTAGATAGAGATTTGAGCACATGGATGATATCTATTTTGAATGTTAACACAACCTGAGCATGCTACATAGATATTGTATCT
>JZKD02S1989818.1:10303-50661 GCA_000966675.3 Picea glauca
TTTAAACTGCATATTCCTTTAATTAGACAGTGTTGGATTTTATTTAAATTGCATATTCCTTTAACTAGACATCATTGGATTATAATTAAATTGCATATTCTCTTAATTAGACAGCCCTGGATTTTATTTAAACTGCATATTCCTTTAATTAGACAATGTTGGATTATAATTAAATTTCATATTCTCTTAATTAGACAGCGCTGGATTATGATTAAATTGCATGTTCTCTTAATTAGACAACGCTGGATTTTATTTAAATTGCATATTCCTTTAACTAGATAGCGTTGGTACCCTTAAACTCAATGAAAYTTTTAGCTAATTGATAGCCGTCGATTCACAGTGATGTATTGACGCAACCTGCCCCCGGTAGCAAGCCGCTCTCACCAGGACCTTCTTACTCTTTCACAGGCCTGAAGAGTTCTAAGTCTCTTCTACTTCCTCACCGGAAGTTCGCAAACCACAACTCTTTCCATGCTACTCCCGTGGTGGTTTAATAGGAGAGGTCGGAACCTCAGCTTTCGCGAATTCAATGGTTGGAATATGTCCCTTCGGACCCACGAGACCTGAGGTAAGTCAACGCTGACTTTCCTCTCGCTTATCGAGACCTTCACTTTATCGCTTTTCGCCGATCGAGGTACTAAGGCCTCGGATTTCAAACTTTCGATATCCGAGAGGCCGATATCGCGACTTCGCTTCCCCGCAACCTCGCGACTTGCGAGACCAAATGCTTGTCCCTTCACTCCCGAGACTTGATGTCCCGAGATTCCTTGCTGCGTCAACTTGACTATGAATCACCCTATGCGCGAAAACGTCGAGACTTCGCTTCTCGCGATTCTGTGATTTCCTCTACGTGTATCAAGAGCTTTACTTAAAGAGCTCCCAAAACGCCAATCCATGACCTTGAGTCACGCTCCTCGTGATCCTTTCGACGCTTCTTCTTTTCCCCAATCTTCGAACTTTCTTCTGTTCGCTCTGTAGACTTCACGACCTCTTTATCCCTGCTGCACCTTGAATAAGGAGTGTCTCTCCACGAGATGGTTTGCCAACCTACGACTATTCCTCGTGACTGGTGACTTATACGTTCTGTATTCCACCCACTTTCCACTCAGACATTCATATTTCAATTCTTCCGTAAAATCACATACGCAACATATGAAAGAAATACGTAGCAAGAAGCAAATATGCAAAGGCATAATGCCAACAACACACAGAGGATAAACACATCCATGGAGTGGAATCAAGGCTTTCCTGTTCTCCTCTTCCCAGGCTTCTTCTGAGACTTCAATTCAACCTTCTCTTCACCTGCACGGTTCGAATAACTCAACACAGCTTCTGGGCAAACAAGATGAGAGTTTAACTGTCCAGGCTCCTCAACACACGCTATGTGGAGGAATTCCACTGCACTCTATGCAGGAATCTCCTGGCTTAGACAGAGAAACGATTGGAGCTCATTCTCTCATTCCCTCAGATTTTGAACCTGCCATGCAATCACATATTCAACATATAGACAATAGGCAAAACAAGAAGCAAATATGCAACATCATAATATCAACAACCCACAGAGAATAATCACAGCCATGGAATTGAATCAACGCTTTCCTATTAATTCAATATCTGTACATGGGGATCCTTCAACCATTCTCTGAGTTGCTCTCTTCTTGCTCCTGAACGTTAATGCTGAATATATCAATAATCTGAATGTCTTACAACAATACAAAGGAGGGTGCCTATATTCCGTTTTCCCTCTCGAAAGAAAAACTGTCTAATCTAGACTTAATTATTTTATCTACCTGCATTAAATCTAAATAAATGCCTCAGCTACCTAAGGATGAGAGCTTATCTGCTCAAGGTCCGTTACAATATACAAGTGCGCTTCATCACATCAACGTATTAATGTTTGGCGCTTCATATTAAGGTGTTCAAAATTGGCGCTAGAGCTGCCCAACTGCTCTTTCCTTCTCCTCATGCGGGCTCGCTTGATGAGGTGTGGATGCTCTTGCATCATGTATAGTGATAGCATGCAATGTTTTAGCGACAAAGGTGTTGTATCTTAGATAAACTATCCTTGCCATTCAATTTATGGATGAGATAATGCGTTGGAGGTGTTAATGTTGAGAAATCTTGTGGTAAACAGAGTTTTTTTTTGCCGTCTTTATTTCCAGCGATTACTAATCATGCCCTGAAATGAATAAGTCCAATTCTGGACAAATTTTTTGTCATTGATTTTGGAACAGTCTCTAAATATTAAAACTACTTGTTTAAGCCATCGACGTCAATGGAATCATAATCCTGTCAACAGCTAAGCATGTTCTCAACTTATTGGCATTTAGCGATTTTGCAGATTTACAACCCTGCCTAAATTTTTTTTCAGTGATATTACTCGTAGCCTATCTCCTTAAATGCTTGATAGAAGTTTTACGCGACAATTGGTATAGCAGTCACTTTTTAAATAGAAGGAGTGACCTTTGTTCGGGCAGTAACCTCTAGTGACTATTTCGAATGGAGGGAAATTAATTTATGGCAATGATTTTTGCAGAACCTTAACTTTAGACAATTGTACCCCTGTGTGGCTAGCTTTGGAAAGAATCTATCCCTGTGCCTTCTGAACTCCTTGCCATCCTAATCACTAGCTGCCCTGCCCTTGTTTGTGGTTCCTTGTCCAGATGTATTGCACCACCTCAGGTCTCATATCAATTTCTGTGATGGTGAATTCAACATAAATCTCCTTTTGTGTTGGGAAATAGTTCTTCCTAATCACTCATGATAGCAGGTTAAATTTCTGTAAAGCTAAATGATTCGGTATTAAATGCCTAAGTTTACCCTCGCTTGAGACTTTACCCTTACCTGGCAGCGAATGGTATTAAACGCCTTTTATTTGCTTAATTATTTAATGCCCAGTTAGTAGCTCATGTTAAATGCCAGGTTGTATTGTTATCAATGTTCTTGTATTAAATACATCTCTTTTTTCTTTATGATAAATTCCTTGATTGTATTATTTTCTATTTAATGATAGCATTTTAGTTCTAGTTTGTTACTATTGTATCGAAAATTATGACTAATTGGAGGGAGATTAGCATTAAATTAGATGTGGCCCTCCAGGTTGTATTAATAATTTARTTTGAATGGTGAGTAAGGATTGGATGGCATATTTTTAAACTGGCTAGATTGGATGTATTTAATGCCTATTTATTATGGCTAATTTATAAATTAGGCAAGCTAGTTTAATTATAATCAATATTAATTATGTTCTTATTACCACCAAGTCAAGTTCAAACTTGTTTGTTAATGTCCATTAAATTTGATTTAGATTATACCTTGATGTCATTAATCACTTTAGACATGCGAAGACGGGCCCGTAATGGAGGTTGGAATAGACTGTGTTAATTACCCTGCTTGCTATATTAATTGTCATGGTCTTGTAATTTGATTAAAAATACACCTCCCATGCAATACTGTAATGAGTAATTTAATGAGTTAATAATGATTCACTATCACAATTTGCCTTAATGTAGATAAACTTGTTGATCGTGATCTTGATGGTTATGTTATTATCATTGGTTTAGTAGGATTGGTCTTATTGTGTCAGGCAATATGTAGACACCTCCTTGTTCCTCAGAACAGTTGCTAGGCCTGAGACCTTAAATGGTCACGATCGATGGGAACCTGGGATTGAGCATTGCTTATGTGTCCTGGAGGTCCTAACCATTGCAGGGTAGGATGGGCGGGCAGTTTGCCTTGTATTTGCTGGTTGATTGTTGTTCATTGCTTCCAGGTGCTTGATGTGCATCTTAGGTTGTCATGTTGTGGTTGCAGTTGCATGCGTCATGATCGTCGTGATGTTGCGACATAAATTATAATGTCTTTATCACCTTTGAACACACGCACACACACAAAAAAAATAAATGTACTTCTTAGGAGAGGCTTGATGTCGTTACGAACGGGAGGTTCGTTACAAAAGAGGAGATAGGTATTTTCTGGAAGAATGGTTTCTAAAATCGAAATTTGTGAACTTTTTTAGATAATAAGTTGTTTTTTGGAAGAATGGATTAATATGGACATTTATGAGTCCTTTAGTTTGAAAGGGAATTGTGGAATTTGATTATATGACCATTGCAGAAGAAGAGAGAAGTATTTAACTGCTGAGTAGATTAGTATTTTATTGATGTGTAAATATTATCAAAGAACATCACCTGGCCCCGGATGGGGTGACACGCGTACAAGAAGGGGGAGCGAGGTGGCAAGGGGAGGTGGCAAGGGGAGGCGGGGGGCCTTTATTTATATTCCTCCCCACACACTCCGCGATTCATTGTTCGCGTCACCCCCTGCCATCTCCGTAGAATGGAGCTCCTCAGCACAAGCGCCCGCGGTCCGATCCATCAGCGCACTCAACTCGGAAATTTAATGGCGTTTATGATGGTATATTGGCTCATTAACCTCCTCGCGAGCTCCATTATGCTCAACCAGCCTTCTGTGCAGCGTGATTTCTCGACTCTCCTCTCTGTTTCGGCCATGCCACGCCTGAGGGGGAAGCCACGCAGGGGAGCGGGATGGTATGCAGCCGCCTCCCGCCGGAAACGACATAGGGAAATTCAGAGTGCTCTGTCATTAGCCAAACGACGACGTTGACAGGCAATTCGGGCAGTGAATTCACCACCTGGCATAGTCATTGTAGAGGATCCAAGCATTCATCTCCCACTGGACTTCTCGAACCAGAGAATGGCCACCTTCCCTGACGATTGGGACCCCCTTGCCCGCGTATTCCGTATCGCTCCTCCAGGCAGCACCTCTTCCGAGCAGGCGATGGAGAGCGACCCTGGCCCAGCGCATTGCACTATTGAAGAGGAACAGGAGATGGAAGTTGAACCGGTTCAGCACGAGGAAAGTCATGGTCCTGCTGAAGCTCAGCCACGGTCGACCTCGCCGCCTCCTTTGCCTCTGGAGCAATTGCCCCTTATCTTCGATCTCAGAAGCCTCGTCGAAGACTTAATCTTTCGCGTGGTCTGCACCAACCAGAGATTGGATATGCTGCTTACATCTCACTCCTATGCCTCGCCCAAGCAAATGTGTCCTACCTGTGCTCAGCCATACGCCATTCCAACTCGAGCTCCAGCAGCACAGGAAGACAAAGGAAGCCTCGGATAACAGGTCACATACTTAGCATGTTTTTCTTAAAGTTTACTGTTATATTTTCTCTGGACAGGAGTCCTCTAGCTATCAGTAGACATAGTCTTAGATACTTCATTAGCAGACTACTGTTAGTTAAAATTATGCCCCCTGGTTTCCTACGGGCAGGGTGGCTCTATGCTTTCCATCTTTTTTTGACTTGTCACAGTGATATAGCCAGGTGTCCTGGTTTCCTCTACAGGTAGGACACCTGGTCCATAACTGGTATGTATCTCCATTTTTGGATTAAGTTTTAATAGAAAGGTCCCATTTTATTTAAAATATATATATATATATATATATATATATATATATATATATATATATATATATATATATATATATATATATATATATATATATATATATATATACCACGAAAAAAAAAAATAACATCACCTGGGATGAGAATTTATGAAGGATTTGAGACCTTAACCACAAGGAGAATTTCACCATAAGGTTTTTGGACTTTATCCACAAGGAGATAAGTATTTCATTGGAAGAATGACTTAATATGGAGATTTGTGAATTTTCTTCATACACAGTTCTATATTTATTTTCAGATTATTATCTAACTCTAATTCAAAATTTGTTTTACCAAGAACACAATAACATCACCTGGGATGGAAATTTCACCTGAAGGATTTAAGACCTTATCCACGAGGAGAATTTTACCTGAAGGATTTGAGACTTCATCCACAAGGAGATAAGTATTTCATCGAAAGAATATTTTAATATGGATATTTGTGAACTCTCTTCATTTCAATTCTATATTTATTTTCAGATTATTATCTAACTCTAACTTACAAATTTTTTTACCAACAACATAATTTTTCTATTTAAATTTTTTTAAGATTTTAGATAAGATTTACAAATTGTTTAAATCATGTACTCATAATTAGAGAGTAAGTATCTTAACTCTGTTTAAGTCTTGTTGGGTATGTTTTTTTTTTTTTTTTTAAATGTCTGTTGGAATCAACAACTAGTTGGGCACGTGGCCGTGTTATTCAATTTCTACCACAATAACCTCCAGTTGTTCCGATGATGCCCCTTATGTGGCACACATTGTAAGTCGGGGGGGGGATTGAACTCGAAACCTCATGGAACTTCATTTTCATGGCACTTGCCAATTGAGTTGCCCCCCCGGGGGCAACTCTGGTTAGGTATGTTATTATTTTTTATTGTTTTATTTAATATTTAGTTACAGTATATATGCTAATATGTCTTATTTGTTTTTTTATTATTACAGATGTATAAATTATATTTGGTGGAAAATATGTTTACAATATATTTTGTGGGAAAGAGTATGTTGGAGGATGATACTTAACTCTTTTGGTATGTATGTTAATTTTGTTTTAATTACAATTTTTGAATTATGTATTATTTCGCATGTTTTAATTGTAAATTTTTAAAATGAAGTGATCTATCTTAAAGCGATGGCTTAGAGTCCACAATTTTGGAGTTAAATGTCTTAGTTTTTGTTATCATCATAAAATGAATGTGGAACTTATGTATTTTACTGTGTAACAATTCAGACTTTGACAATAATATATATATATATATATATATCATAATTTTGTAATTCAAAATAACAATTTAGTGTCTCATATTTGATTTCTCAAAGTCGATGGAAAAAAAGTGGCAAAGTTAACTAGTAATGAACTAATGTTTTGTATATTTTTCTCTTTACAATGTATTAAATTAAGCATCAAACTCTTAAATACTTTTTTACTATGTATTAATTTAAATGTTTCATTTTATGCTCATTTTATGTTCACTGTGGAGTAAAAAATATTCACATACATTAGAAAAACAATTTGCAATCAAATATTTGTGGAGTCAAATATTTCAAGAGTTAGTTTAAATAAAGTAATTCTAAATCAACTATATAGAGAGAGTTCAAGAGAGTGAGAGTAATTTAAACTAAAAATATACATGCTTTTTACTTCTAGATATGATGGAGATGTAATTCCTTGGATGCTTTAATATGGAGTGGACTTGTGACATTTAAGAAATATTATTAATAAAAATAAATAAATGAGGGACATAAATACAATATTGTTATGGTTAAAACATTTTAATGGTGAGTTGTTCATTACTAGGGAGATGCGTAATTCCTTCTTTGCACAACATGGAGTTCACAAGTGGTGTGTGTGTGTATATATATATATATATAGAGAGAGAGAGAGAGAGAGAGAGAGAGAGAGAGCTTAGATCCATGTTATCTCCCGATAAACATTTTCTCAAGTTTTATACTTTGAAAAATGTTTGCATCTTGAAGAATTTGATGCATCTAGACCCATATAAAAATGGATATAAGATGGATCTAAGTTGATACTAGGAAAACATTAAAGAAACTAACTCTTTTTATTATATTATGCTTAAGATATTTAAAGATTGAGATTGAACAATGTACTAATTTTGAAATGTCTAATATTTGACTCCAGAAAGGAATTACATTAGGAAAATGATTTACAGGCTATGGTTTACTACTATTCACATAAATCCAAATTTTTGTAAGGGTCTTCAATTGAATTTAGGAAAGGTCGTATTAATTTCCTTAACTTTGTTAGTGAAGGTATTTATTAATTACAATTTAATTCACTTGACTTTAGGCAAGGTTGTATTAATTTCCATAACTTTCTTAGAGAATAGATCTACTAATTACAATTTAATTCTAATGATTAACACTTCTAAATAAGTTTACATGAAAATCAACTTAATTATTAAAATGGAGAATCTTTTAAATAATTTCAAATCATAAATGTAAATCAACTTAATAATTAGAATGGAGATATTGATATATATATGATATTATTAGTCAAGTGTTATTAGAACAAGTGAAAGAGATATTTAAATTGTTTTTAGTTGTTATAATATTAATTAAAAAAATTTACCACTTAAAGAAGTCGATGCTCTCAAATCTAGGATAGAAGAGATGTTCAATTGTTCTTTGATTGGTGCAATAGTAATAAAAATAGATTTCTCAAGATAGAAGAGATCCAAATTAATTATAGGTAATGTTTATATAATAAAATCTTGAGATAGAAGAGATGTTCGACTATTTTTTGGTTTGTCTGATAATGATAAAATAAAATGCACAAAATGATGTTATTGTAAAATGAAACCTTAAAATGGAAGAGATGGTCAACTCTTCTGTAGCGAACCTCATCGTTACGACAACAACTCTATAGCAGGTGCAATTTTTTTTTTTTTTTTGTTTAAGGTGTGTGCGCGCGTGNAATTTTTTTTTTTTTTTTTGTTTAAGGTGTGTGCGCGCGTGTAAAGAGGAAAAAGATACACTTGACTCTACGTCGCCACCCAACAACTAACAAGACGAAACCACGATGATCACAACCAGAGAACACAAGGCGCACAACAAGTAGCTGCAAGCATATAAACGACATAGACATAAGGAAGAATCGATAACAATATATTTTACTATTTCTACACAGGAAAGCAGGGCGTTTAATCTTAGTCCTCTGCTTCGGAGAGAGAGAAGGTCAGATAGGCTCCTGGCCGACTGCTCAGGAAGAAACTAGTAACCCGACTATGAACAAGATGCAAGCAAGACGAACAAAACAAGACGACATACGACATACCACAGTAACGACAAGCAATAACATCCCTATACATAAGGCGTACAACTAGCAACTATAAGCAGAAATGACACTAGGTGTTATGTACAGTACAGTCACAGATGGAAGAATCCATCATAGTAGAGTTTACTATTTCTGCACAGAAAAGAAGGGCGTTTAATCTTAGTCCTCTACTCCGGAGAGAGAGAAGGTCAGATAGGCTCATGGCCGACTGCTCAGGCATAAACTAGTAATCTTTGTTAGGTGTGTCGCAAGAGTGGAAACCCTGCCTTTAAAGGCTTCGAGACTCTTGATACAACACTGGATTCCTTACACAGAAAAAATCACACACAGAGACATATATACTAAGGCTACATGGAGGTGTCTATACCCTGCCTGACACAAGCAGACCAAGCAAACACTACATCAAAAACACAATACAATCGCTACACAATCACATCCAACAACATCACAAGAATTCCACGGTGCAAGAAAATTTGATTTTGAAATCCGATCATAAAATGACATAAGTGCGAGTGCAAGAAATTAACCTTATTTTAATTTAAGATGCAATGGTAATCCCCCTGTTACCAAATCTTAATGACTTAACATGCTTAGTTTAGGGCCTTATATTTATCTACTATCGATTATAATTAGTTCCATCATCCCTGCCATAAAATATCAACCATTTTCACTTTGCAATGCAAGGACTAACCCCGTGACCATCACGTCACCACTGATGATTTACTTATATCAACTACATTAACTTTACCATAAATGATGACAATATTAACCCTAACCATTCCATAACCATTTGGATTAATATTAAACGATTCATACCTAATCATTACCATTAATCTATACATAATCGTTACCCTTAATCATGACATAATCATTACATAGTCTTTACATCATCCTTACTGTTAACCATTTTTCATTCCATTATACTATTTCAATAATTACTTTAACATTTCTACCTTATAAAGCCATGATTATTTAACAATACTACCATTAACACCATATTACTTTCACTAATATCGCTTTAACAATTATTACAAAATACGTCAATATTACTTTAACCATTATTACCATTAAAACAATAAAACTACGCAGCGGTAATAAAACCACTTACTTCCAATAGAATAAAACAATGTCAATGCTTCATGCAAGGAAAAAGCATAACTTTTCCAAAACAATAGCATAACTAGACAACTGTAGTAAAATATGTGATAACTTATGTGCGTTAGAAGGCCACTCTAATAAAGGCAGAACTATTCCAATAGTAACAACATATTTAGCAATGATGATTACATATATATGTATTGACATTGATTACATATATATTTGACAATGATATATATGTATTTTAAAATATCATTTAATGTGAATGTACTAAATCTTATTAAATTATATTGAGCTCTGAACCAGGTTTGAAAAATGACCAATCCCTCTACTTTTAAGACTACGCAAACACATCTATATAGTCAAAGTTTGAATACCTTTCATAAAGGACAAAGAGAATATCTTTCATGATATACTTGATACAATTAAAAATAAATAAAAACATTGACATTGACTGAGTATTAAACTTTTTCAACAAAATATTTTTCAACCATACATCCCAGATAATAACATATAACACTGTGCATCAATATGGTTCATTCTAATTTGTCAAATAAATTCTTTTCCAAACAAGTTTAGCTTAACACAATTTACTGGAATTTACTTGATGTTTTGTAGGGAAGCAAATACCGTTTCGTTTTGAAAATAAAGGAGTGACCTGACATGTAGGACTTAACAACTTAAAGGTAAGTTTTGTTGCAATATATTTTATTTTTAATCAACCGTTAATTCGCCACCTCAAGAAAATCCACACACCGTGACCACACCTTCATAAGCATTGAAGAATCAATGTAGATTTCCATTTCTGAAAGAAAACAAGGAACAAACATACCCGTAATTCAACAGATGGCAAGATTTGTCAGTAATTTCAGTAAATGGAAAAGGGGAAAAGGGGATACATGGGTATCTGGCCACAGATGTAAAGGAATTTGGTCCCCTACAGGAACGCTGCCACGCAGCAGAGGGAAACGATCAGCCACGATTTATGGAAGAATCGCTAGGAAGAAGATACCCCGGGAGAAAAATGCGCAGAGGTCATAAAGCATGCACAAGAAAGGAATTTACCCAAAACAAACTGTAACCAAAACTTAATTCCCAAGGATGAATCGCTTCTGGAAAAAGGGGGGTGAGTCCGTGGTTGTCAGAGAAGATAAGTATGAATGCAAGGCCGCGTTCTAGAGAAATTCATCCACATACAATTTAAGCAAATGCAGAGATCAAGTAACCACCAACTCGTAGAGAGCAGAGGGGATTATGGAGGAGTGTCCTCAGTCTAAACGCTGATAGCCCGAAACCAACATGATGAGAAATTCAAAAATCAAAATGCAGAGAAAATTGGGGCCAACAACATGCTGAGGGAAACCACAAAATGCAGAAGGAAAGTTTCAGAGCTCAAGGGAGGAAAAAAAATTCCAGAGTTCAAGGGAAGAAAAAAAAATGCAATGTTTAAGAGACTGACAGTTGGGGAGTATACTCCTCCCAATGTAGTAATATAAAAACACAAGAATTTATAATATAAATACACAGAGAATATCACCAAAAAAAACGCAGGAAATTTAACCCAAAATCGCCGAGAAATTCCACTATAAAAACGCCGAAATATCACTGTAAAAAACACAGGGATTTTTAACCCCAATCATAGAGAAGTTTTAACAACAACACAGAGATTAAAAACCCTTATCAGTGGATGAATCAGACAGAAACAAGTTTCCGACAAGGGTTAAATTTACAGTTAATTATAAAATTCATCACTCAGCAGTCGTTGGATAGAGTCAGGAGGTTTCACAAGCATTGTAACAATTATTCTATGAGAATCATCAAGGAAAACGACAGATGCAACAACCATTATATAAAATTTCAATGCCATTTCACTTTTCCAATAACAGTCAGATCTACATGAGTTTTAGTGCCTTCTATTCTACCAAATAAGCGACCATACCTTTTCCTCTTCGCCTGCCTTGATTGATGACCCCGCGCTCCGTGTCGCTCCTGCTCCGCGCCGCTCCCGCTCGCCGACTGTAGAGACCTCACCGATACCTCCCAGCCAATCGCTAGGGGTAATCTGCTTCCCCCTTAGCCCCCCGAGCCACAAAGGGGCCACACAAGATCCATAAGATAAGTCTATCTTATCAGCTCGCCTCGCAAGGCTGAGCTACCACTCCAATCAGAGCTAAGAAAAAACCAACTCCTCACAAGCAATCAGTCAAGCCACAATTCGACAGCGTAACTTTACGCTAACCATTCCCTCCCTTCTTCCTCATCTTCCCCTTCTTTTATATAAATTTCAGACCCACCTACTTTCCCTAAATCACTATTAATTTAAGTTTTAATGACAATCCTCTAAAAATTCTCTGTCGTCCAAGTGTTACTCATCTGCCATGTTTCTCCAAAATTATTTTCTTTAAAATTTTTAAAAGACTCAATTCCCTCACCCACCTAGAGTCTCTCCTAAAATTACTCCTAGGTGTTCCTAGATCACTTTACATGCTTTTAATAACTTTCCCTAAAAAGAAGTTGCTAAATTTAGTCCATTTTAGTAAGTCCTTAATTGTTGATTTCTTTTTGCTTTTTACCCTATGTCCCCTACTTTCCTTTATTATGCTTCCTTTATTACAAGTTTTCCTATTTCTATTATTTATTCCTTTCCTTTTTTTTTAAAAGCCAAAAAGATAAATGCGCTAATTAATCCTTTCATTTTATTTTTAAATTCATAACTTTTATACTATCACACATTATTTAATTTTTATTCCTTTTTACAATTAAAACCACGGATTTTAATTAATTTATCCCTCTCTTCACATTACCCCCCCTAAATTTAAGAAGACTTTAACCATACTTAGGAGGGTTTTAGATTACGTCCTTAGGTTATTTTCGTAGGGTTTTTTTCTAAACAAAATTTTATCTTAGAGATGTTTTAAATCGAGGTTTAGATTTGAACTGGGCGACAATTAATTCGGGGAGTTGTTTTAAGAATTTCTTCAGGCGTTAAGGTCTTAGGGTCATCTAGGTTTGTCTCATCATCATCATCAATGCGACGTGCCCTTCAGGACGCACTACATGCTCCAAGGGTGCCACTCGCCTTGTTTGTTTCTATTTCGCGGCGTGCCCTTCATGATCCACCACGTGCTCCAAGGGTGCCACTCGCCAACTTTTGTTTCTTTTGCATGACGTGCCCTTCAGGATGCACCACGTGTTCCAAGGGTGCCACTCGCTGTCTTTACTGATTGGTAGACATCTATAACCATTGGATTCAACACTCCGCTAGGTGAACTTGTGGTAGACTAAGGGCTCTAAGGAATAAGGCCCCCACCTTATTGCGTGCCCCTTAGAATCATCGTGAGTAACTGTCGCAGTCTGCCCTCATGGCATCGTGGATCCTCTCAAACTAGGTAATCATTAACCTACAGTTCGAGCCACGTCGGGAGTGCTAGTAGGCTGTGGTAGGGCTGTTGTCCACCCTTCTACCTCAACCTCTCTGGAAATCGTGTGTGGCCCATTTACTCCATATGTGAGTCTGGTCAGCAAGCTATCATCATCCTGCATCATCCACCATCATGTCAGAACAAGTCAACAACATATCATCAAATCAATAAAATATCATGGTAAATAAATCAACCCGAATAGCACACTCCCTGACTCAATCCGGAGTCCAAGGGGTTTCGTCGATGCCTCTGCATCCTCAAGGTCCAAAACCCTACACACTCAATAAAACTGAGTCAATAGCACCTATCTACATCAAGTAGTAAAACATCATGTCGACTATCATAATGCATCATAATCAAGTATAAATGTATTAACATAAAAAAAGTCCAGATCACTTGCGAGCAAGTGTCCTCAAATAATAAGTTTTCTCAGTGCGCTAGAGAGGGATGTTACATACACCCCCTCTTGGTCTAAACGTCATCCCGAAGTTTCACAGTATAAATGCCGAAGTAAAGGTACCATAGTATCATAAGTTTATCTATCAAACAAAAATGGAAATTGCTGGCGCATATCAAATGCGTCCTCCCAAGTCGCCGAGTGCGGACTATAACTGTCCCACTGAACCTTGACCTGATCTACTGTTCGACGTCGTAACTGTCAAATGAAATGATCCAAGATACGGACCAGCTCAGCCATGAGCGCTCCCTCGTTCGATACCTACAAGGAACTCATGTCAATCACGTGTGTGGGATCACTAATATAATGTCTCAAAACAGATACATGAAAAACATCGTGCATACGCCTCAAAGAATCAGGCAAGGCTAGTCAATACGCCACGGGCCCCTTTCTCTCCACAATCTCGAAAGGTCCCACGAACCTAGGAGAGAGTTTATCTCCCTTTCCAAACTTGATCGAACTCTTTTGCAGTTTAACCCACAAGAAGACTCGATTGCCGACCTTGTAACTACGGTCGACTCAATGCGCATCGGTGTAACTCTTCTGTCGATCCTGCGCTTCTTTAATCCATTGTCTTATGGTTTTCATTTGCTCTTCCATTTCTTGGATTGATTCTAGTCCCACCAGGACCCTATCCTCAAGATGATCCCAACTCAAGGGCGTCCGACACGGTCGCCCATAAAGGAAATCAAAAGGCGCCATCTTAATGGTGCTTTGGTAATTGTTCTTATAAGCGAACTCTACTAGAGGCAAGAATTCCTCCCAACGTTTTTGTTGGTCCATCACGTACATGCACAACATGTCTTCCAAGGTTTGGTTCATACGTTCGATCTATCCGTCTGTCTCTGGGTGATACGCAGTACTAAAGTTAAGTTGGGTTCCCAAGGCCTCTTGGAAACTCGTCCAAAATCGTCCAGTAAACACCGATCCTTGATCGGATATAATCTTTTTAGGCACGCCATGCAACCTCACAATCTCACTGATGAAAACTCTCACTATGTCAGGTGCCTGATACATCGTACGTATAGGAATAAAGTGAGTACTCTTTTTCAGAGTGTCTACTACTACAAAAATTGATTCCTGTCTCCTTTTCGTCAGTGGAAATCCAACAATAAAATCCATCGATATAACTTCCCATTTCGATTCCGGAATGGCATGTAGTTGAAGTAATCCTGCTGGGTGTCTATGTTCAGCCTTTACCTGTTGACACTCGAGACATCTAGCCACAAAGTTGACTATGTTGGCCTTGATTCCCTTCCAGAAGAATAAGGCTTTAAGGTCTACCCTCATCTTCGTGACTCCTGGGTGAGCCATGTAAACTTCTCTATGAGCCTCCCTCAGGATCAACATCCTCAACTTGTCATTTGGTGGTACGTAAATACGACCTCTAAACCTCAATAACCCATCACTATCAAAAACAAATCCCTCATATCGTGGTACCATCATTGTGTTTTGTCCGATAAAATCCTCAACTTCTTTGTACTAGTCATTGTCAAGCTGTAAAGTGAGAATCTTCTCACGTAGATTCGTTTGAAGAGGCAACACCGAAAATATGTGTGGCCTCCGACTCAAAGAATCCACCAATCGGTTCATTGTTCCCTTTATGTAAGTCATCTCAAATTCGTACTCGCTAAGCAATTCCGACCAATGTCGTTGCCGCGCGTTCAGGTCGCTTTGCGTGAAAATGTGTTGTAGTCCACAGTGATCAGTCTTTAATTCAAATTTTCATCCAACAAGGTAGTGTCTCCAAACCTTCAAGGCATAAACGATGGCTAATAACTCCAAATCATGCGTCACGTAATTCTCCTCATTCCTTCTCAGTTTTCTCGAAATGTAAGCAATCACTCGTCCATCTTGCATCAAGACTCCGCCTAAACCTTCCCTGGATGCATTAGTGCATACCAAGAAGTCTGCATCCATGTCAGGGACCTTTAGTATCAGTGTTGTTGTCAACAAATCTTTAAGCCTTTGAAATGCTTCCGCACATTTCTCGGTCCAAACAAACTTCTTGTTTTTCTTCTACAATTCCATGATCGGATTTTCTATCTTCAAAAATCCCTCGACAAACCGTTGATAGTATCCAGCCAAACCCATGAAACTACGCACTTCTATGACATTTGTCGGTGCAGGACATTCCATAATAGCCTCAACCTTGGATGGAACCACGGCGATACCTTCGTCGGAGATGACATGCCCTAAGTAGTGAATCCTCGATTGATAAAAAGAGCATTTGGACAACTTCCCATATAATTTTTGTTCTCGTAAACATTGTAGTACCAAGCGCAAGTGATCGTCATGCTCCTCCGTCATCTGAGAGTATATCAAAATATCGTCAATGAATACTTGGACAAACTTGTCCAAGTACTCGCAAAACACCCCATTCATCAAACTCATGAATACCCCTGGGGCATTTGTCAGTCCAAAAGGTAAAACAGTAAACTCATAATGTCCAAATCTCATCATAAAAGTGGTCTTAGGGACGTCATCCTCCTTGATCCGTAACTGGTGATACCCTGATTGCAAATCGATCTTGGAGAACACCATTGCACCCTTCATTTGATCGAACAGATCATCAATTCTTGGTAAGGGATACTGATTTTTTATCGTATCCTTGCTCAGTTGACGGTAGTCAATGCAAAGCCTCCACAATCCGTCCTTCTTCCGTATGAAAATAACTGGTGCACCCCACAGTGACACACTAGGGTGTATCAGTCCCAGGTCCAGCAACTCCTTCAGTTGCATTTTCAACTCTTGCAACTCCGGGGTCGACATTCGATAAGGTGTTATTGCTATCGGTTCGGTCCCCGGTTTCAGGTCTATAGTAAAATCCAATTCTCTCTCTGGCAACATCCCAGGTAACTCCTATGGAAATACGTCCGCAAACTCCTTCACCACCGGTAGGTGTTCTAGACCTTCCACTACTCCCTTTTCGTTTAGCGCGAGGATCGCATAAATATTGCGCCCCTTGCGCATACTCTTCCATAACTGTAAGGAAGAGATTAACCTCAAGGATACTCCCTGGTTCCATCCTACGATCACACGTCTCTATCCTTCATCATCGACCAAGCTCAACCATTTCGTCTTATAGTTGAGTATCGCCTCATGCGATTCCAACCAATCCATACCAATCACGATGTCGTAAGATCCTAATATCGTGACGTACAAGTTGACCCTTGTGACAAACTCTCCCAGGTTAAGGGAACAACCCGTAACCTTTCCTCCAACCTTCTGTTTGGCTCCAAAATCCATCTCTACGAAGATAAACTCATCCTGTTCGACTGCCTTTACCTTGATCCTTTTTAGCACTGCACCAGAAATGAAACTCTTAGTAGCACCTTGGTCTACCAAAATACTAAGGGTCTGGTTAGCGATAGTACCTCTCGTCGCGAGCACAGTCGACTAGTGCTCTGCCTAACGGTTATTCACCGCTGCGTGAATCCGATGGGCCTTGCCCATATCTCCCACTGTAGTGGGTCCGGCTGATCCAGACGCTCTTGTCCTCTCCACAAGACAGTCACGCTGGTAGTGTGGCTCCCCACATGTCCAACACCCCTTCTTCATCCCAGTAGTCCTGGTACCTAAAGTAGAATATGACGGCCCACTGGCCTGGAAACCTGGTCTGTTCTACTGAACAGGCCTAAACTACTGCTGCTACAGGCGATGTTGCTGCTGGTGTTGTGGCCTTGATAAGTTGTCCACTGCTGAGGCGGCAGTCGTCGAGGTGTAGTGAACGTGGATCCCCTCTGGAAGCCGCGATATCCCGACGTATGTCTCGCTGGTGTATGGTGCTGTGGCATTCCAGATGAACCCTGCCTTGCTGGTCTCACTGGAGTCCTGGTCTAACCCCCGCTGATAATCTCCTCCTCTGCTATGAGGGCCTTTTGGACAACATCATGCAAGGTTTGAGGCATCAAGATCCTAACCTTTGCACGCAAGCTACCATTAAGGCCAAACACGAACCGGTTGACCTTCAACTTCTCAGTGTTCAGGTGCGGAGCATACTGGAGCAGCTCCATAAAACGTGCCTTGTACTCAGGCACTGTACGACCTCCCTGTCATAATGTGTTGAACTCATTGTGCTGACGCTCAATGAATTCATCTGAAAGATACCTCTCTCGAAACCGTTCCTCGAATAGTTCCCATGACACATCTTCGACGACCATGTTCAGCTGCGGTAGGAGCGTCTTCCACCATAGAAAATCACTCCCCTTCAGTTGAAAGACCACCATGCGGACCTTCATGTTGGAGGTATAATCGTGAATTGTGAAGCACATCGCCATATTCTCCAACCATGCCTCGATAACTACGCCGTCCGAGGCACCAAAGAACTAGGGAAATTTAACCTTCTCAAGTTCACGGTGAATGCTACCTGTAACGGCCAGTGCGCACGGTGGAACCTTAGCAGGTGTCGATGCCCTGGCCTCATCTCTATCCAATCAGTTGATCAGCATCTCGTACATGCGCTAAAAAGATCTCATCATCCCCACGACATCACCAACTACGATCTGCTCCTGTCTGAGAACCTGCTCACCTCCATGGGGGTTAGACCCCTCAGGCATGGATGCTACTAAAGGTGTCACGCCTCCTCCCTTAGCACCCCATCGTCTGCCTCCGCGATGTCCTCTGACCATGATTTCCTGCACACACACAATCAACTCGATCAGCAAGAGTATAATAAAATCAATCGTGACAACGAAATCCGTAGTGAATCCCAATTCATGGGTCGAACCGGCTCTGATACCATATGTAGTGAACCTCATCGTTACGACAACAACTCTGTAGCAGGTGAATTTTTTTATTTTTTTTTTGTTTAAGGTGTGTGCACGCGTGTAAAGAGGAAATAGACACACTTGACTCTACATCGCCACCCGACGACTAACAAGACGCAACCACGATGATCACAACCAGAGAACACAAGGTGCACAACAAGTAACTGCAAGCATATAAATGACATAGACATAAGGAAAAATCCATAACAGTAGATTTTACTATTTCTTCATAGGAAAGCGGGGCGTTTAATCTTAGTCCTCTGCTCCGAAGAGAGAGAAGGTTAGATAGGCTTCTGGTCGACTGCTCAGGCAGAAACTAGTAACCCGACTATGAATAAGACACAAGAAAGACAAACACAACAAGACGACATACAACATACCACAGTCACAACAAGCAATAACGTCCCTAGACATAAGGCATACAAATAACAACTGTAAGAAGAAATGACACCAGGTGTTATGTACAGTACAGTCATAGATGGAAGAATCCATCATAGTAGAGTTTACTATTTCTGCACAGAAAAGAAGGGTGTTTAATCTTAGTTCTCTGCTCTAGAGAGAGAAAAGGTCAGATAGGATCCTGGCCGACTGCTCAGGTAGAAACTAGTAATCTCTATCAGGTGCGTCACAAGAGTGGAAACCCTGCCTTTAAAGGGCTCGAGACTCTTGATACGGCACTGCATTCCTTACACAAAAAAAATAACACACATATACATAGATACTAAGGCTACATGGAGGTGTCTATACCCCGCCCGATACAAGCAGACCAAGAAAATGCTACATCAAAAACACAAGACAATCGCTACGCGATCACATCCAACAACATCACAAGAATTCCACAGTGCAAGAAAATTTGATTGCAAAATCCGATCATAAAACGACATAAGTGCGAGCGTAAGAAATTAACCTTATTTTAATTTAAGATGCAATGGTAATCCCCCTGTTACCAAATCTTAATGAATTAACGTGCTTAGTTTAGGGCCTTATATTTATCTACTACCGATGATAATTAGTTCCATCATCCCTGCCATAAAATATCAACCATGTTCACTTTGCAATGCAAGGACTAACCCCATGACCATCACGTCACCACTGATGATTTACTTATATCAACTACATTAACTTTACCATAAATGATGACAATATTAAACCTAACCATTCCATAACCATTTGGATTAATATTAAGTGATTCATACCTAATCATTACCATTAATCTATACATAATCGTTACCCTTAATCATGACATAATCATTACATAGTCTTTACATCATCCTTACCGTTAACCATTTTTCATTCCATTATACTATTTCGATAATTACTTTAACATTGCTACCTTATAAAGCCATGATTATTTAACAATACTACCATTAACACCATATTACTTTCACTAATATCGCTTTAACAATTATTACAAAACACGTCAATATTACTTTAACCATTATTACCATTAAAACAATAAAACTGGGCAGCGGTAATAAAACCACTTACTTCCAATAGAATAAAACAATGTCAATGCTTCATGCAAGGAAAAAGTAGAACTTTTCCAAAACAATAGCATAACTAGACAACTGTAGTAAAATATGTGATAACTTATGTGCGTTAGAAGGCCACTCTAATAAAGGCAGAACTATTCCAATAGTAACAACATATTTAGCAATGATGATTACATATATATGTATTGACATTGATTACATATATATTTGACAATGATATATATGTATTTTAAAATATCATTTAATGTGAATGTACTAAATCTTATTAAATTATATTGAGCTCTGAACCAGGTTTGAAAAATGACCAATCCCTCTACTTTTAAGACTACGCAAACACATCTATATAGTCAAAGTTTGAATACCTTTCATAAAGGACAAAGAGAATATCTTTCATGATATACTTGATACAATTAAAAATAAATAAAAACATTGACATTGACTGAGTATTAACCTTTTTCAACAAAATATTTTTCAACCATACATCCCAGATAATAACATATAACACTGTACATCAATATGGTTCATTCTAATTTGTCAAATAAGTTCTTTTCCAAACAAGTTAAGCTTAACACAATTTACTGGAATTTACTTCATGTTTTGTAGGGAGCAAATACCGTTTCGTTTTGAAAATAAAGGAGTGACCTGACACGTAGAACTTAACAACTTAAAGGTAAGTTCTGTTGCAATATATTTTATTTTTAATCAACCGTTAATTCACTGCCTCAAGAAAATCCACACACCATGACCACACCTTCATAAGCATTGAAGAATCAACGTAGATTTCCGTTGCTGAAAGAAAACAAGGAACAAACATACCCGTAATTCAACATATGGCAAGATTTGTCAGTAATTTCAGTAAATGGAAAAGGGGAAAAGGGGATATGTGGGTATCCGACCACGGATGTAAAGGAATTTGGTCCCCTACAGGAATGCTGCCACGCAACAGAGGGAAACGATCAATCGCGATTGATGGCAGAATCACCAAGAAGAAGATACCTTGGGAGAAAAACACGCAGAGGTCATAAAGCATGCGCAACAAAGGAATTTACCCAAAACAAACAGTAACCAAAACTTAATTCCCAAGGATGAATTTCTTCTGAAAAAAGGGGGGTGAGTCCATGGTTGTCCAAGAAGATAAGTATGAATGCAAGGCTGCGTTCTAGATAATTTCATCCACATACTATTTAAGCAAATGTAGAGATCAGGTAACCACCAACTCGTAGAGATCGGGGCGGATTATGGAGGAGTGTCCTCAGTTTAAACGCTGAGAACCTGAAACCAACATGCTGAGAAATTCAAAAATCAAAACATAGAGAAAATTGGGGCCAACGACACGCTGAGGGAAACCACAAAACGCAGAAGGAAAATTTCAAAGCTCAAGGGAAGAAAAAAAATTCTAGAGTTCAAGGGAAGAAAAAAAATACAGTGTTTAAGAGACTGACAGTTGGGGAGTATACTCCTCCCAACGCAGGAATATAAAAACGTAGGAATTTATAATATAAATACGTAGAGAATATCACAAAAAAAAACCGCAGGAAATTTAACCCAAAATTGCCAAGAAATTCCACTATAAAAACCCAGAAATATCACTGTAAAAAACGCGAGGATTTTTAACCCCAATCACAGAGAAGTTTTAACGATAGCACAAAGATTAAAAACCATTATAAGTGGATGAATCAGAGAAAAACAAGTTGCCGACAAGGATTGAATTCACAGTTAATTATAAAATTCATCACTCAACAGTCGTTGGATAGAGTCAGGAGGTTTCACGAGCATTGTAACAATTATTCTATGCGAATCGTCAAGGAAAACGACAGATGCAACAACCATTATATAAAATTTGAATGCCATTTCACTTTTCCAATAACAGTCAGATCTACATCAGTTCTAGTGCTTTCTATTCTACCAAATAAGCGACCATGCCTTTGCCTCTTCGCCTTCCTTGAATGATGACCCCGTGCTCCATGTCGCTCCTGCTCTGTGTCGCTCCCGCTCGCCGACTGTAGAGACCTCACCGGTACCTCCCATCCAATCGCTAGTGGTACTCTGCTTCCCCCTTAGCCCCCCGTGCCCCAAAGGGGCCACACAAGATCCAGAAGATAAGTATAGCTTCTCAGCTTGCCTCGCAAGGCTGAGCTACCACTCCAATCAGAGCTGACAAAAACCCAACTCCTCACAAGCAATCAGTCAAGCCACAATCCGGCAGTGTAACATTACGCTAATCGTTCCCTCCCTTCTTCCTCATCTTCCCCTTCTTTTATAGAAATTTCAGACCCACCTACTTTCCCTAAATCACTATTAATTTAAGTTTTAATGGCAATCCTCTCAAAATTCTCTATCATCCAAGTGTCACTCATCCCCCACGTTTCTCCAAAATTATTTTCTTTAAAATTTTTAAAAGACTCAATTCCCTCACCCACCTAGAGTCACTCCTAAAATTACTCCTAGGTGTTCCTAGATCCCCTTACATGCTTTTAATAACTTTCCCTAAAAAGAAGTTGCTAAATTTAGTCCATTTTAGTAAGTCCTTAATTGCTGATTCATTTTTGTTTTTTACCCTATGTCCCCTACTTTCCTTTATTATGCTTCCTTTATTACAAGTTTCCCTATTTCTATTATTTATTCCTTTCTTCTTTTTTTAAAAACCAAGAAGATAAATGCGCTAATTAATCCTTTCATTTTATTTTTAAATTCATAACTTTTATACTATCACACGTTATTTAATTTTTATTCCTTTTTACAATTAAAACCACGGATTTTAGTTAATTTATCCCTCTCTTCACTTTACCCCCCCTAAATTTAAAAAGACTTTAACCATACTTAGGAGGGTTTTAGATTACGTCCTTAGGTTATTTTCGTAGGGTCTTTTTCTAAACAAAATTTTATCTTAGAGATGTTTTAAATCGAGGTTTAGATTTGAACTGGGCGACAATTAATTAGGGGAGTTGTTTTAAGAATTTCTTCAGGCGTTAAGGTTATAGGGTCATCTAGGTTTGTCTCATCATCATCATCAATGCGATGTGCCCTTCAAGACGCACTACGTGCTCCAAGGGTGCCACTCGCTATGTTTGTTTCTGTTGCGCGACGTGCCCTTCAGGATGCACCACGTGCTCCAAGGGTGGCACTCGCCAACTTGTGTTTCTTTTGCGTGACGTGCCCTTCAGGATGCACCACGTGCTCCAAGGGTGCCACTTGTTGTCTTGACTGATTGGTAGACATCTATAACCCCTGGAGTCAACACTCTTCCAGGTGAACTTGTGGGAGACTAAGGGCTCTAAGGAATAAGGCCCCGGCCTTATTGCGCGCCCCTTAGAATCATCCTGAGTGACTGTCACAGTCTGCCCACACGGCATCATGGATCCTCTCGAACTAGGTAATCATTAACCTACAGTTCAAGCCACGACGGGAGTGCTAGTAGGCTGTGGCAAGGATTTTGTCCACCCCTCTCCCTCAACCTCTCTGGAAATCGTGTGTGGCCCCTTTACTCCATATGTGATTCTGGTCGGCAAGCTATTGTCAGCCTGCATCATCAACCATCGTGTCAGAACAAGTCAACAACATATCATCAAATCAATAAAATATCATGGTAAATAAATCAACCCAAATAGCACACTCCCTGACTCAATCCGGAGTCCAAGGGGTTCCGTCGATGCCTCAGTATCCTCAAGGTCCAAAGCCCTGCACACTCAATAAAACCGAGTCAATAGAACCTGTCTACATCAAGTAGTAAAACATCATGTCGTCCATCATAATGCATCATAATCAAGTATAAATGTATTAACATCAAAAAATTCTAGATCACTTGCGAGCAAGTGTCCTCAAATAATAAGTTTTCTCAGTGCGCCAGAGCGGGATGTTACATCTTCTTTAATTTTATCATATAACTTCATTAAAAAAACACTAAATCTAGAAGAGATATTCACCTCAAAGTTCATATACCCTTAATAAAATAAAATCTCAAAATGAAAGATATGTTTTTAACTTTTCTTTAATTTTGATAACAATAATTAAAAAAAATATTCAAAATAAAAGAGATATTCAATTCAAATTTAATTTATATTTAATGCTTGTAAAATAAAATAAAAATCAGAATGAGTTAAAATTTGAAACAAGAAATTATTACAATAGAAACTATAAAATATGTTTAACATTTTTAAAAATTAATGCAATATTATTAAAATCAAATGGAAAAAAATGTTATTGAAAAAAGTAAGCGTTCAATGAAAATGGTGTTTAATAATTTTTTAGTTTAAAATAAAATGTTGACAATAAAAGAGGTATACAATTCAATTTTGATTGATGTAATGCTCATAAAATAATTTTGATTGGTGTAATGGTTGAAAAACAAAAATAAAATATGGTTGAAGCATATTTTAATTGTGTTTTTTAAGAATGATCCGAAGTTTTTTATACATGTACCATTTTTATAAATATCCTATTTGGAAATATGGTTGAAAATAGTCAAAACAAGTCGTCAAATTCTGGAATGTACTTTCAATGAAAAATAATAAAAAAAATGGAATGTACATATGCCACTTATTTTAAAACATCGTAATGGTATTCCATCTTCATTTATTCGTTTATGATCGGCTTTGGACATTTACCATTTTCTAACTTTTTTTTTTTTACTATTGAACTTCTATTAACTTTATGCGCACTCCACATACCAAATGGTTATATTGACAACTTGTGACATTTGACTGGTAGTCTTGAAAGTGAACATGAGTATTGGTTTGATGGGTTTCTTGAAAAAAATATCCTTTCAATACAATGGATCCTCTTTCATATATAAAAATGTTATCATCAAAATCTTCTAATAGACTCATCTTTTGTTTTGTGCATCGCATCAAATAATATTTCATGTTTTCATTGTTGTCTATAGGTGAAACCATGGAAAAACCATCTCCTTCCAATAATTGGATATATTGGACAACATATAGTTCGTGTTAGATTATCACACAAGTACATATACATGTTATTTGAAAAAAATTAAACATAAAAATTACCTTCTCTAACAAGATCATAAGCTCTATCACTATCAACTGACACTATAGTTTCATTTGATTCCATCTCCTCTGAGCTTACAAGTGCATTTTATCTTTTACATTAAGTTCGATATGTCTCCAAGCTTTAACATATCCTGCATTTTCATTTTCACAAAAATCTATGGATTATGTGTCCTCTATGCAAACTGAACAAAAACAAGACTCATTTCTTCTATCAAATAAAAACACATTTTGAAAACGTTTTGTTTTAACTGAATGTATTTTTTGTGTCCTAGGTATTGTATTGGCGTCATATGGGATTGATCTATTTACATCTTGGATTCCAACATACCAAAAAAACCTACACAAGACAAGAACTTGTTAACTTGAAATATCTCAAGAAAATGATTGAAGTTTGAAAATAAATTTTAACACGTTCAAAAACAAATATTATGTGTACATGTGTAACATTTATATATATACACACCTGCGCACATCCCTTGACGGATTATATTCATGGCTTAGAGCCATTTTTCACCATTCAACAACTTGTTCAGTGGATTCAAATGGATCGGCATGAGGTTCAGTTGATACCTTCAAAGTGCTCATTTTATACATGCCCCTGCACCGCCGTGCTCTCCTTTTCCATGATCAGTCTCAAAAAAATTCCAACAATGTGTAATGTTTAATTTTTTATGACGATGACATAACCAATAGAATGATCATGAAGATTTGAACTGACCCACACACCCATCTGACCATATCCAATGTCGATCGAATCATATTTCGCATTCTTTCAATGAAACATAAAATTTATCAAAATAATGTTGTACATAATGTGTGTTGCGTGCTCGATCATCACTTATATAAAAGTGATATTATTTAATAGCATGTCGATTTCCGTCGGTGCTTTCTATGTTATCGAGACTCCATTGAGTATGTTTATATAGAACGTGGAAAAATATCGTGACTTGATCAAAATTATAATATTCACTCTGTATTTCTTTTTGTGTAGTGAATGTATAATTCTCAACAAAATCAACTACAGACAAAATTGTCCCAGGTGGAAACACTTCATGGGATAGTTTGAATTGTATATCTTACCATCGAGCTCTATGTGAATGCTTGGTGTATTTATAGATTTCTTCCTCAAACCTCTTCAAAAAATATATCCCAGAGATTTTATTTACCTTCAAATCAATCCTTTTGGAAATAACATTTGAAGAATGTGGAGTCGTGCTGTTGATATATTCATATCTCTTCCAATTGACTATTATATTAGAAAATTATTGATCATTAATATCAATATGATACTTTGAATGAAACAAACTTAGATTTCCACAACGATCACATTTCTTTCCACCAACACATTTTTTTTTGTAAAATAAATCATCATCTTCTCTTTTACATAGAATTTCAGATATAAAAACACGGAATGTGGAAGGAGGAGGTGAACCTCGCCAGAAAGTTTTACCAAAATCCAAAAAAGTTTCATAATACAACTCAAATTCCACATGACAATGACAACAACAAGTGTCATGAACAATGATGGGTATAACAAAGCATGGTTTTTGTTGCACAAATGTATTAATGAAAATTTTCACTTCTTTGTGCTCTTATTTGAACTTATTGAACAACTCTAATTGTGTCATTGTCAGTATATTTTTTGGATGTTCTTAATATTGTTTCCGTGCTATTATTTGTCGCAACACATCCCTTGTATGTGGTGAAATACAATATTCTTCCAACCAACAATTACAGGCCAATTCTTTAACATTTTTTGCAATTCTATTTTTGTAGGGTTGTCTATAAATCACTGTCCAACAAGCCAATTCATCATTTACATCTATTTGCAATCGAAATTTTCTATATTTGTGCAATGTTTTTCTCGATGTTCCCATCATTTTTTCCGTGTGTCATGTCAAGCGATATTTTATATTGCTAGATGAAACAATTGTTGCTTGTATCGCTCTACGTGCAACACATACATCTTCTTTTCAAGATTTTCCAAAAGCTTTTAATACACTAGTTATATTGTTAAAGACATTCTCTTTCACCTTTGTATCCTTTGTCGACTTTTGAATACCCAATAATGATGTAGCTTCTTTTAACTTTCTTGACTTCATTAGACAATTTAAAAATTGAGCTTGTACTATTACTCATTCATCTTTGAAAAAAGTATTATACATACTCTTAGTTCGATATCTTATATAATACTTAACTTTTTTCTTCCCAAATTTGTCAGTATCAACATTTTCTAATATTTCATCATCAATGTTGATAGATTCTCCTGCATATTTCAATTTAAAGTTTATATTAAAAATCATAACCCAGACACAAATTTAGTAAACTATATATACTTGAGTGTTCATCTTGTATTATCTAAATTTATATACATACCTATAGGTGATTAGTCTTCTTCTTCAATTTTGATTTCAATGTCTTCTGCTTCAATCTCAATTTCAACGACTTCTGCTTCAATTTTGGTTTCAACGTCTTCTTCGACATTATGAGACAAATCTATTTATGTTTTTTTGAAAAACATTAAATTGTAATTACAATCACTTATATTATTTACAATATTTTAAATTTGAATTCTATACTTTGAATTATGTACTTTCTGAATACAGTCTCAATGTGTGTCGTGTTCTCGATCATTATATGTGCATGCATACCTAGTTGAACTTCTTCTTGTTGGAAATATTTATTGACATTATCATCGTTTCTTTCTTCAATATTTGTATGTTCTCGTTTCTTTCTCCAATAAATCTCTTTCCTTTGTTTGATTTGGTGAGTATCATCTAGAGTGCGATCAAATTTTCTTTTGCACAAACTTTTGTTTCCCATGACTTTTATAGTTATTTGTAAAATATATGTTCAATTTTACCTTGAAAAAATGCTCAATATTTATCTTTCAACATATAAATTGTTATTCGATTAAAAACTTGAACAAGCATCAATTACCTTATTCAACAAAAACCAAAAAGATAATTTGAAACTTTGTTTAGGTGCTCTAGAAAACCATCATGTATTGATATCAATCCTCCAATTAATCCTATGGAACAAAGGGAAGAAATAAATAAAGAAAATAATACAGCTGCAATCAGTAATAAAAATGCCTCGAAATCCCTATCCCCGAGTTCATATATGTATGTCCATCTGATGAATTGTGTTAAATGTGTTCTACCAAAATCCTATTTGTATAATTTGGCGCGAAATGAAATGATACGACGTGTCTTTTCATTTTTTTTCGACCGACGGAATTCACTCAATAGCCTTTTAGCCAAAAGAAGGTTTTTTCGGCCGAAAACCTTGGACACCTTTCAGTTTTCATGGTTTCCGTTAGATTTTAGTCTTTTGGCCGAAAGATTAGATTGCCCCAAGCTTACCTAAACTTCAGAGGTTTCGGACTCCTGCAAATACTGAGAATTTGGTTTCAAAAATGACACCATCATTTCCAAAATTGAATCTACTTTCAATTCCTATAATTCGTTTTCATTTTCTTTATTTTTATATAATTTTATTTATTTTTTTAAAAAATCACTACATAATATTTTCAGCACACATTATGATTCGGTGAAATGATATATCGGTATCTCTAAAAATATACTATGAAACATTTAGAAAAAAATATATTCATAATCCTTAAACTTTTCTTTTCAAAAGGCTATATTTAGATTTTAGTTATAAGTAAAAATTAAGATAGATACAAGGTGTAGAAAAACATGTGTTTAAAATATGCAACATTTTCATCTTGGTCAACTTCAAAAAACTCTATAAATTATAGTATCCATCCATTAGATTCAAAATTATAGTCATAATAAAACATATTCTCTGTAGATTATTGCAGTATATTTTGTTTTTTAAAAACATAAGTTTAATAATAGATACATTGTTTTAGGAAAAAGTTACTCATTATCATTCCTTTCATGTTTAAGGAATATATTGTTAACCAATTGTCAAATTGACATATCAAATCATGATAAAAAAAATTGAAAAATAATCATTGGAAAGCTAACAAAATTCTTCACAAGTTTTGTTTTTACTACAAAGTGAAATTCTAAATAAAAAAAAAAACTTTTGTATGTCGAAAGTTGAAGAACTTGTGAAAATACAATTTTATTTCTCATAAAACAAACAAAAGTGTAAGCCATATTCATGATTTCACCCACATTACTATGAGAAATATTTATAAATTAAGTCTCCCATAAATTAATTACACAAATTTTAACATCTCCCTTTACAGGCATAGACTGGTGGAACAATTTTTCTATGATCGTCCACACTCCACTGGTTTATTTAGATGT
This sequence comes from Picea glauca, assembly GCA_000966675.3. Lineage (NCBI taxonomy): Eukaryota > Viridiplantae > Streptophyta > Pinopsida > Pinales > Pinaceae > Picea > Picea glauca. The sequence goes on from JZKD02S1989818.1 coordinate 39,600, forward strand.
AGTCTATTTGGGTGTCAGTGTTGGTATATTTCCATGCAAATAATATGTCTCATGATTTTTTGTTCCAAAACCCCATAACCTTGATTCACAATGAAACTCATCTTAATTGTTTCTCGGATAAACCGCCAAAGTCCTCTCGTTGAGATTATCCTCTCAAGAAATTATTTTTTTCTCAGATAAACCGTCAAAGTCCAAGAATTATTAACTTTGATTAATCTATATCCCCATAGAACAGTGTAAAGAGAAAAATACCTCGAGACATTGCGAGATGCGTTTCTATGCGTTGATTAAATTATCAATGTGATTTGAAAGCTCACAGTGAAACTGGACTCTGAAGTGAAGGATGGGCATGCAACGCGACCTTTTGTTGAGATGAGGTGAGTACATTTACTTCAAATTATTTGGAGTTGAAAGGCCTTCGTCTCTAAGCCGTTTGCGAATGAGAAAATCCTACGTGAAAAAAAATGTAGTATACAATTTCCCCTCTTGCGTTAAGCCTTCATATCAATACTAGTCAAATGAATCCGATTTTTTGACATATGAATTAGCATGGATTTCCCCATGTGGTTGCCTCTAATGGTTATCATAGGTTTCATCATATTTCAAGCTCTGGCCAGTGCTGCTCAGTATCCTTTTTCTCTGTATCTTGGAGAGAGTTGTGTGGAGAACACAGGAAGAACCATTATGCAGAGCAAGAGCGACATGTTTGCATTGAAATTCTCCACATTCGATAACCAAAATCAGTATCTTTCATAGCTTATATCCGATGGAATGAAACCATAATATGGGCAGCCAAAAGAAACAAACCCATGAGAGGAGAACCCTGTTTAAATTTGGGGCCTGGAGGGGACCTAATTTTGCAAGACACCTATGGGTCTCTAGCATGTTCTACACATGCTAGCCAAGTAAATCATCTGGAACTCATGGATTCATCAATCTGATGTTGCAAGACACTAAAAATGTGACAATTTGGGCAAGTTTCCATTACCCAACTAATACAATACTTCAAGGTGGGCATCTAGGTTCAGGAAAATCTCTCGTCTTGATCAAATCCCAGACTGAATTATCAGAAGGCCCATATATGCTGAAAATGGAACCGGTGGGTTTAGCTTTCTACGCGAGCTTTCCATTGCCTCTTCCCTATGGGGTCTGGACATACAATCTATTGGACTCTTAGTCATTGCGTTATTTGAAATTCATGTTAGAGATAATGCTTACAGTTTTTGTAACTGTGAGTTTCTAGGTTAACTATTTTTAGTTAATCAAATCCACTTTCTTAGGATCTATAATGTTGGGATTCGGTGATCTGGATGCTATATATGTAACCTCCATTTTTTCTATGTAATACAATTAAGTGTTTATGTGCAATTGTTTCTCTCTCGATCTTCAAGTTGGTATCAGAGCAAGGCTGGACTTAATCCCTCACGGGAGTGCCTAGGAATATAAGAGATTAAGAGGTAGTATTCATTAGCTGTAAGAGTAGATTGATGTAATTTTTTTGTGTGTGTTTGTTATTTTGTTTCAGTTTTCAAATCATCATGAGAGAGGAAGAGTCATCGTAAAAGGTAGCTACAACTATCGTGGAGGATAAACTCATGTGACAGGTGGGAGTGCTAAGATAAGAGGCGCATTACCAATGTGAAGACCAGTCAATCTACAAACTTGCACAGGTTATGGGTCCACCACGCTTCCTCTGTGCTCATTGAAAACAAGACAATCACCAAGAAAGAGAATCTACAAGCAAATGAAAAGGACCACAAGAGAAGCATGGAGGACACAATTTGAGAATCATTGCAGATCTCAGTTAATAAGAACAATCAGTTGCAAGATCTATGTTGTGAGGGAAATTTGTTGCATGATATATCTGCGTGCTAATGTGTTAGATCGTTGGTGGAGTCATCATGATGTTGGGGTTGTTTAGATCCACATATACAAATGTGAAAGTGTGTTGAAGAAAATATTTTAATATCTCCCTTCAATCTTTTCTATGTTAAAATCTCAGGCCTCTTGTTGGGCAGATTCATTGTAACTAAAATNAACTTGAGATTTTTGAAATCATCACATACTCTAGCACCTTTATCAACAAAATTTCCTGAATGTTTGTTATATTTGGACTCATTAAACTTCCTCCTCCTACAATCTCTAGCATAATGTCCAAACTTACCACAGTAGTAGTATCCTTCATTCTTCTTCACATTTGTGTTTGTGCTTGGTGGTGCCCTACCATTATCTGGTTTTGAATGTGGCCTTCCTTATTTATTTCTCCTCCATGAATTTCCTTTGTAGGGTTGTTTCCCTTTCGCCACCAATGTCGGATCTGAATTGTGAGATCTTCCATTGAGATTCTTTCTATTCTCCTCCTCTTGCAGAAGAATACCTATCAATTCATCAAAAGTAGGGGCGTTTTCCCTAGCTACAAGACCAGTAATGAACATTTGATATTCATCTAACATGCCATTTAATGTGACAATGACCAGGTTAGTACTAGAAATCTTTTCACCAATATCTCCTATCTTATCTTTCAAATATTTGATTCTAGAAAGAAAATTACCGATATTTTCATTCTCCTCTATCTTAATTGAAATAAGCTTAATCTTCAAAAATAATACACGGTTTGTGTTCGTCGTCTCATACAAACCTTTAAGTGTGTCCCAAGTTTCATGGGATGTTTTTCATTCCCTAATGTGTGGGATGATATTGTCCTTGACAGACATCCTCAATATCACCTTCACTTTAGTCTCTCATCGCTCCCAATCATGAACTGAGGCTGCTGGGGCTATTGGTTTTGCTTCGTCTCCACATGCAATCGACCAAACATTGTAACCTTCCATCAATGTCTGCAACTTAAACTTCCAATTGACATAATTTTCCCCATCTAACTTATTTGATTCATTTATATATGAATCTACCATGATATTTGTCATCTTTAAAAAACACTAAAATCACATTAAAATGATCTAGGCCTTTTAGAACCCAATGTAGAAACTCTATACCAATTAATAATTAAAATTGTGACCCCAATCACAATTTCATCTCATATTCACAAGATAAACATGTTGAACCCTTACAAATAAACACACCTTTTAGATTAACACACTACCACCATTATATTCTTCAATAAATGATATGTTAAAATTAACTTTCCATTCACTTAAATCCAACACCAAAATTAATAGCACCATAAAACAAAATTACTTTTATATTCTTAAGACTTCCAAAATTACCACAACCACTTTTATTTTCTTACTTCTTCCAAAATTACCACAACCATTTTTATTTTCTTACTTCAAAATTACCACAACCATAAAAGACAAATTCAACTTCTACTCAAATCAAACCAAAGCAACTAGGCCATAAAAAAAACAATATGCATATGGCTCCTTTACCATGCGTAATTTCACTACCATATAACTCCTCTACGGATTAGTGTGCAGCCCCAAGCCAACAATTCTTTATGGAAATCTTCCTTTATGCAATAGGAGATGAAATATCAAACCACTGCCTAAATTTTTTATTTTTCACGACTCACCACATAATTTCTTCAGACGTCTACGACTTCTTTCTCAACTCAACAAGTATGTGGATCACTTAACCTTCTCAATGCATAGTGGAGAAGCAAACTCTGTCTCACGGCCTACTGTCTCACGCCAAACAATAGTGACATATCTCAACACTCTTTTGTCTCTTATGGCCTTCACAACTCTCTAACACAGGGCAGCACACCTCACAGTGCTCTCGATTCTCAGGCCTCTCTGGTTCACACGGCCCTCACAAATCTCTTGGCTCTGATACCAAATCAGATAAATCACACACACAAAGAGACATGAAGAACATACAAAACAACTTGTCTATTTCATTAGAGGCATGAGTCTTTATACAGTGGTGGGATGAGCTCCACCGTTGATTAGTTTCAAGATCAACGGCTAGAATTTCTTCCTCCAGATGTTTCTATTTCTTTCAAGAGTTTACCAAAGTCTATGAAGTTGGGTCATTTATTGTAGGCTTATCTTTATCAACTACTAGACTGGTTGTTTAATTAATTTCTAACAGTTGGAAGTAGTAATGCTGCAAAAATAGTGAATAGTTTGGGGAACGTTATAATTTGCTGGGAGGACAATGAAAATAATGATGAAGTGATGTGCGTAATTTGTTACGATAAATTTAAAAATGGGGAGAGTACAAAAACTTTGACATGCAACCATCTGTATCATTCACACTTCCTTCTCCAATGGTTTCGTCGTAAAATCTCTTGTCCCATATGCAGAGATGAACCACCACTTGCTACACAACCATGAGCCTGCATTGTTGCTTTGTTTACTTTTATTTTGTGCATTGTATATTTCAAATAGTTTGTGAACTCTTTCTTTCATGAAGTCTTCCATGGAATATGATAATAATGTATCCCATTAAACAGGATATTAACTTGTAAATTTTCAACTTGTAATTTCTTAATCATTATTATGTTTCCTCCGTTTGGAAGTTCTAAATAACTCTCTATAGTAGTTTAAATNAACTTGAGATTTTTGAAATCATCACATACTCTAGCACCTTTATCAACAAAATTTCCTGAATGTTTGTTATATTTGGACTCATTAAACTTCCTCCTCCTACAATCTCTAGCATAATTTCCAAACTTACCACAGTAGTAGTATCCTTCATTCTTCTTCACATTTGTGTTTGTTCTTGGTGGTGCCCTACCATTATCTAGTTTTGAATGTGGCCTTCCTTCTTTATTTCTCCTCCATGAATTTCCTTTGTAGGGTTGTTTCCCTTTCGCCACCAATGTCGGATCTGAATTGTGAGATCTTCCATTGAGATTCTTTCTATTCTCCTCCTCTTGCAGAAGAATACCTATCAATTCATCAAAAGTAGGGGCGTTTTCCCTAGCTACAAGACCAGTAATGAACATTTGATATTCATCTAACATGCCATTTAATGTGACAATGACCAGGTTAGTACTAGAAATCTTTTCACCAATATCTCCTATCTTATCTTTCAAATATTTGATTCTAGAAAGAAAATTACTGATATTTTCATTCTCCTCTATCTTAATTGAAAGAAGCTTAATCTTCAAAAATAATACACGATTTGTGTTCGTCGTCTGATACAAACCTTTAAGTGTGTCCCAAGTTTCATCGGATGTTTTTCATTCCCTAATGTGTGGGATGATATTGTCCTTGACAGACATCCTCAATATCACCTTCACTTTAGTCTCCCATCGCTCCCAATCTTGAACTGAGGCTGCTGGGGCTATTGGTTTTGCTTCGTCTCCACATGAAATCGACCAAACATTGTAACCTTCCATCAACGTCTGCAACTTAAACTTCCAATTGACATAATTTTCCCCATATAACTTATTTGATTCATTTATATATGAATCTACCATGATATTTGTCATCTTTAAAAAACACTAAAATCACATTAAAATGATCTAGGCCTTTTAGAACCCAATGTAGAAACTCTATACCAATTAATAATTAAAATTGTGACCCCAATCACAATTTCATCTCATATTCACAAGATAAACATGTTGAACCCTTACAAATAAACACACCTTTTAGATTAACACACTACCACCATTATATTCTTCAATAAATGATATGTTAAAATTAACTTTCCATTCACTTAAATCCAACACCAAAATTAATAGCACCATAAAACAAAATTACTTTTATATTCTTAAGACTTCCAAAATTACCACAACCACTTTTATTTTCTTACTTCTTCCAAAATTACCACAACCATTTTTATTTTCTTACTTCAAAATTACCACAACCATAAAAGACAAATTCAACTTCTACTCAAATCAAACCAAAGCAACTAGGCCATAAAAAAAACAATATGCATATGGCTCCTTTACCATGCGTAATTTCACTACCATATAACTCCTCTACGGATTAGTGTGCAGCCCCAAGCCAACAATTCTTTATGGAAATCTTCCTTTATGCAATAGGAGATGAAATATCAAACCACTGCCTAAATTTTTTATTTTTCACGACTCACCACATAATTTCTTCAGACGTCTACGACTTCTTTCTCAACTCAACAAGTATGTGGATCACTTAACCTTCTCAATGCATAGTGGAGAAGCAAACTCTGTCTCACGGCCTACTGTCTCACGCCAAACAATAGTGACATATCTCAACACTCTTTTGTCTCTTATGGCCTTCACAACTCTCTAACACAGGGCAGCACACCTCACAGTGCTCTCGATTCTCAGGCCTCTCTGGTTCACACGGCCCTCACAAATCTCTTGGCTCTGATACCAAATCAGATAAATCACACACACAAAGAGACATGAAGAACATACAAAACAACTTGTCTATTTCATTAGAGGCATGAGTCTTTATACAGTGGTGGGATGAGCTCCACCGTTGATTAGTTTCAAGATCAACGGCTAGAATTTCTTCCTCCAGATGTTTCTATTTCTTTCAAGAGTTTACCAAAGTCTATGAAGTTGGGTCATTTATTGTAGGCTTATCTTTATCAACTACTAGACTGGTTGTTTAATTAATTTCTAACAGTTGGAAGTAGTAATGCTGCAAAAATAGTGAATAGTTTGGGGAACGTTATAATTTGCTGGGAGGACAATGAAAATAATGATGAAGTGATGTGCGTAATTTGTTACGATAAATTTAAAAATGGGGAGAGTACAAAAACTTTGACATGCAACCATCTGTATCATTCACACTTCCTTCTCCAATGGTTTCGTCGTAAAATCTCTTGTCCCATATGCAGAGATGAACCACCACTTGCTACACAACCATGAGCCTGCATTGTTGCTTTGTTTACTTTTATTTTGTGCATTGTATATTTCAAATAGTTTGTGAACTCTTTCTTTCATGAAGTCTTCCATGGAATATGATAATAATGTATCCCATTAAACAGGATATTAACTTGTAAATTTTCAACTTGTAATTTCTTAATCATTATTATGTTTCCTCCGTTTGGAAGTTCTAAATAACTCTCTATAGTAGTTTAAATAAATAATATCTGTTGTAATTTCTAAATAATCTTTTTCACTCTCTAACTAATAGTAATTTAAATTAATAGTATCCCTTGTAATTTCTAAATACTCTCTCTCTAACTAATAGTACTTTAAATAGTATCAGTTGTAAATTCTAAGCTATAATTCTAAAGATAAAGAAAAGCAATGAATAATTCTAAAGCAATGAAAATGGGTTAGTGATCCAAGTCCACTGCCGAAGAATATTGACCTTCATTTGAAGTCTTGAGAGCATGAGGGGTTTTTTTCCACTCTATAGGCGATCTATTATTCCATGTAAAACCCCCATGAATGGTTTCTATTGGTTTCTATATCTACTAGAATGAGATCTCAAATCAAGGATTTGAAGGAATCATTGTCTTAATTCAAATGATGGATTCCCATTTTTTTCTCCTCAAGAGAAGGATGAGGTTAAAGTCTCCTCTCATAATATAGAAGTGAGAAGCTATAATATCAAAGAGAGTCTATAGAGAGTGAAGGAAATATAATTTATTTGAAAACTGATGGGGGGCATACACATTGTTGATAAATTATAAAGAATATTCCCCTTTGGACCTGAATCTATCCTAAAGGATTCTAGGAGTAGCAAAGAAATTGTCCAATGTGACCGTAGCAGGGTTCCATAAGATGGAAATGCCTCTGGTGGCCCCCTTGGAAAGAGACAGGGTTCCTAAGAAAGAGCCAAAAAATTTAGTTTCTTGCAAGAGAAGGATATTAAGAGATTCATAAATTACCTTGTTTCGCAAGAGCCTTTGCTTTCTTTTGCCATTGAGACCATATATATTCCATTAGAGAACATTCATTGGAAACTTAAGGTGAGGGAGCGTTGGAAAGAGTTCATGATGAACACATTATGTCTTGAATTCACCAAGATGTCACCTATTTCCTAAAGAAATTGTAGATAAGATTTTCTTCCTCTATGCTTATCATCCTTGGGATTTTTCTTGGGCACCTTTCGTTTATTAGTATGGTTTCAGTGAAAGAGAATCCTTGATGGGGGATTGGACCTATGGGTGTCTTTTCCATTTTTAAAAGGGCCTGGAAAACCCTTTCCATGTTTTCCATTGGAATGTAGTTGATATATTTGCATTGACAAGACTATACTATGCCTTGAAGATCAATTCCTTTGAATTTGCGACCACCTTATCATTTAGTGCTTCAAAATACCCTATTTTCTAAATTCTCTTGACAATACTATCTAACAAAGAGCTAAAAAAAATATTTTCTTGCAAGAGAAAGATACTGGGAGATTCATAAATTACCTTGTTTCTCAAGAGCCTTAACTTTCTCTTTCCATTGAGACCACGAATATTTCAAGAGAGAACATTCATTGGAAAATTGAGGTGAGGGAGGGTTGGAAAGAGTCTGTGATCAACACATTCTACCATTAAATTCACCAAGATGTCACTTATTTATCAAATCAATTGTACATTGGATTTTATTCCCCTACACTTATCGTCCTTGGTATTTTTCTTACACACTTTTGGCTATTAGTATGGATGCCCAAGGTGGAAGAGGATACTTGATGGGGAATTCAGACGAAAGGTTCCTTTTCCTTTTTGAAGAGGATCTGGTGAACCCTTTGTGTGTGTTCCAGGGGAATATAATTGATATCTTGGCACTAACAAGCCTCTACTATTCCATGAAGATCAATTCCTTCCAGTTCCATATCATTTGTTTTTGGGTTAGATTCATCTTCTTTCTCTTGTTGTATTGTAATATCTTCCACAGGTGGAATATACAATAGAATTTCTAGGGTTCTGGGTTGCTTAGGGTCCTCAGGGTTGGAGGGATGATCAATTGGCTTGCGGGATTTTGACTGGTTGGATGATAGGACCAATGACTATTCTTGATTGAGATTCTATGTAGTATTTATTAGGATCTCGTAGTTTTTTTTGGTAGCCAATGTGTTTTCCTCTCGAGAGGGAATGTCTTTACTCTTTGATGTTCTACGAGTAGCGATCTTGGTGAATCCTTCATTATATTTCTCAGGTTTAGATTTAGAGGTCTTAGGAAGATTGAGGAGGGGGGAATCTATATAGAGGTGGTCATACTCATGACAACGACGATAGTTGAAAGGAATGTATTCATAGTCCAAAGATTGGTTCCAATTTGAATCTTGATATGTAAGAAAAATGAACTTAGGAATACAAACATAGATATCCATATATATGCAAATTCTTGCATAGGCCATGTATCTTCCTTGCTTGGTGGCTTTTTCTAATTTGACATATATACAAAGGGTATTCCCAATTCTTGCAAGGATTTTTTCCTCCCAATATTCTTGTTGTAGGGAGTACAATCTGACCCACAACAGGCGTAAGAGAACTCTTCCTTTTTTGTATTAAATCTCTCCATCCAATAGCTAAGATGGAAACCGAAAGAGATCGGGTCCATTTTAAAAAATTATCTCATGATCCTTGTGGTCATGGAAAATGGTTGTAAAAAATCCATTGGAATTGTGCTTGATTTCATACATGTCTTGGGGTTTCCAGTGTGAGTTGATCCAGACAATGAGATCCCTCTCTATAGGATATGAACATAATTTCCCACCCTCTATGAGTGAATTTCATACATAGTCATGCCAATTTCCTTTGGTATAAATTGGACCGGTTTCAATTTGAGGGTTTCTCCATTTTTCTAAGAAGGTTTTTCCATTTGGACATCCTCTTATAGTAATTCTTATGTATTCCCTTGTGATTTAGGATCATATTCCATTGGATGTCACTTAGAGACAGACTTAGAGTTTCAATTGGAGCTAAGGAGAACATTCTAGAAAGAAGAGGGGCCCGTCCAACCATGGTAGAGTTTTTGATCAATAAATTAGGATGGGAGCAGCACAGTCTTAAATTTTCTATCTTTTAAGAACTTTTGTATTTAACTGCTATGCATAACATATAAAATCACTTTCAAAATAAGTAATAAAATTATATCAATCCTCCCTTTACCCAATTTCCAAATAACTTTTCAAAATAAATGGTAATAACTCTATCAATCCTCCTATGATTAAAGTGATCTAAATATATAATATTAATAAAATATGGTAAACATTATGATTATATCAATTTATTTCTTTATCTAATTGTTTATTCATTATTTTTATAATTATTGTACAATTGTTAATAACTAAATTAGGATATACCATTTTACCTTGAAACTCCAATCTTCTAATTATCTTAAAAAAAAAAAAAAACATCAATCCTCCTCAAACTCTAAATCATTTAGAAAATAATAAATCTCATCAATGTTCCATCTACACAAACTCCAAATCATTTAAAAAGTAATAAAACTCATCAATACTCCATCTACACAAACTCCAAATCACTTTAAAAATGACAATTTGCAAATCATTAAAAAATAATAAAACCCTTCAATACCACATCTACAAAAACTCCAAATTACTTTAAACTAGCATACCCCCTAAGCCCGCGGATGAGAATGCCGAAGTAATTTAAGAGAAGTTTTCACACTAATGTTGTTAATAGGAATCATACAGATATTGTAAGTAAAATGATGTTATTTAAAGCTAGTTCATTATTTTGATGACAACCACTTACAACAACTCTCACGTTGGTGAAAATTTTGTAGTTTTTGAAAAATCTAGTATGTAAATACTAGTAGACTCAAGAACTTGATATATATTCTAGGTTAAATTCTATAAGTACATGTATTATCTTTAAGTTATGATTTTATTTTAAAATTTATAATGAAGAAATGGATGGTGGTGGAATTTAAAAGTAATAGGTTTTGGTTTCAACTCATTTGGTGAATAAAAAATTTAATAGTAATATTTGCATGCATGGATTTAGAAGTTACGAAACGAAAAATACACTTGTCTACTCTAGATTTTTTTTTTTTTTTTTTTTTTATCTTAATGGTACCTTAAATCCACACACACATTTATAAAATGATGATATAAAGTTAATTTAAAACCATAAAACAAGCAAACCATGAGTTCTAATTGTAAGACATGGCTATAAAATTTCAGATATGAAATTTCTAAGTAATTAGACAAAAGAATATTCATCCAAAAAGATAGATAAAAAGACATGTTTC